>PVIY010021421.1:32132-42568 GCA_004026745.1 Myrmecophaga tridactyla | reverse complement strand
GTTTCTCGATGATGATTGAACAATGATATAGCTTTCACAATGAGACTCTGTGAATGTGAAAACCTTGTGTCTGATGCTCCTTTTATCTACTATATCAACAGAAGAGTAGAACATATGGAATAAAAATAAATAATAGGGGGAACAAATGTTAAAATAAATTTAGTTTGAAATGTTAGTGGTAAATGAAAGCGAGGGGTAAGGGGCATGCTATGTATAATCTTTTTTTTCTCTGTTATCATTTTATTTCTTTTTCTGTTGTCTTTTTATTTCTTTTTCTAAATCGATGCAAATGTTCTAAGAAATGATGAATATGCAACTATGTGATGATATTAAGAATTACTGATTGTATATGTAGAATGGAATGGTATCTTAATGTTTTGTTTGTTGTTAATTTTTTTAATTAATAAAAAAATGCAAAAAGAAAAAAAAAGATATTTCTTAAGTTTCACATCCATACAAAGTATATTAGCTTACTACAATGGAATTCAATTAGAAACCAGTAACAAAAAGATACATGGAAAATTCTCAAATGTTTGGAAAAGTAAGTAACACACTTCTAAATAACCCATGGGTCCACGAAAAGAGTAAAGGGAGAAGTAGAAAGTATTTGAACTGAATAAAAATAAAAATAGAACATATCAAAGATTTTAGAATGCCACTTCAGCGGTAACAGTGCTTAGGAGGAAATTCATAGCATTAAATGCCTATATTAGAAATAAAGAAAGGTCTCAAAACAATTACCTCAGCTTTTACCTTAGGAGACTCAAAGAATAAATTAAACCTTAAATAAGGAACTAAATAATAGAACAGAAATCAGTGAAACAGAAAAACAATAAAGAAAATTAATACAACTAAAACCTGTTTCTTTGAGAAGATCAGCAGCACTGATAAACTTCTAGCCAAAATAATTATGGGGGAAAAAAAAAGGAAGACAACAAAAATTACCAATATCAAGAATGAGGGAGGTGATATCACTACAGATTCTTTAGTTACTGAAAATAAATAAAGGGATTCTAAGATAAATATTATGCCAATGAGTTTGAGAACAGATGAAATTTGCTGGACAAATTCTTTGAGAGACAAATATACAAAAGCTATCAGAAGAAGAAATATAAATCCTTATGTATTAGTTAGGGTTCTCTAGAGAAACAGAATCTACAGGGAATACTCGCAAATATAAAATTTATGAAAGTGTCTCACGTGACCGCGGGAACACAGAGTCCAAAATCCACGGGGCAGGCTGTGAAGCCGGCAATTTCCATGGAGGATCTGGACGAACTCCACAGGAGGAGAGGCTCACCAGCCGAAACAGGAAGAGCCTGTCTCTTCTGAATCCTCCTTAAAAGGCTTCCAGTGATTAGATTAAGCATCACTCATTGCAGAAGACACTCCCCCTGGCTGATTACAAATGGAATCAGCTGTGGATGCAGCCAACTTGATCATGATTTAATTCTATGAAATGTCCTCATCGCAACAGACAGATCAGCACTTGCCCAACCAGACAAACAGGTACCACCACTTGGCCACTTTGACACATGATCCTGACTATGACACCTTACTAAATCTCTATCAGTGTTAATCAATCAAAAGCATGAACCATGAAAGGAAAAAATTT
Source organism: Myrmecophaga tridactyla (assembly GCA_004026745.1). Classification (NCBI taxonomy): domain Eukaryota; kingdom Metazoa; phylum Chordata; class Mammalia; order Pilosa; family Myrmecophagidae; genus Myrmecophaga; species Myrmecophaga tridactyla. The sequence continues at coordinate 40,953 of PVIY010021421.1, read as the reverse complement.
TTAAATGGCCTTTGTCAAAATTAAAAACTTTATATTCTGCTAGAGAATGAAGGACAAGCAACGGACTGGGAGAAAATATTTTTAAATCATACACTTGATAAAGAACTTAAAATTATATGAAAATATGCTTAACATCAATCACTAGAATGGCTAAATTTTAAAAGACTGACCATACTAAGAGTTGACAAATATGTGGAGTAAGTATAAAACGGTAAAAACACTTTGGAAAAAAAGTTTAGCAGTTTCTTAAAAAGTTAACCATATAGCCCAGCCATTTCTCTACTAGGTATTTATCCATGAGAAATTTATGTAGACAAATCAAATGAACAAAGGGGCACTAGGAAACTTTTGGGGGGTGATGAATATGCTCATTATCTTATTTGTGGGAATGGGTTTATGAGTATATAATTGAGTCAAAACTTAAACTGTATAGTTTAAATATATGCAGTTAAATGTGGTAACATTTCATCATACTACACCCCCAAAATATAAAAGTACATTTAAAACCTGATGAATAAGACTAGAATAGTCTGTGGTTCAGTTAACAGTATTGTATCAATGTTAACTTCCTTGTTTTGCTAATGCTCTATGGTTATATAAGCTGTTATCTTTGGGGAAACTTGGGTGAAGGTTACTTGGAAACTATGTACTAGTTTTGTGACTCCTTGTATGGCTTAACTGCTTTCAAAATAAAAAGTTTTAAAAAATGTGTGCAGCTTAATGTATGTCAGTTATACCTCAATAAAGCTGTTTAAAATGCTGAGATACCATTTCTTACTGATCAGATTGGCAAAAATTAATGAGTATGATGACACATCCAGTTGGCATGGCTCTGAGGAAACAGGAGCTATTTGCCACACACTGCTGGTGGGAACGCAAATTGGTCTAGCCCTTCTGGAGCAAAATTACACAACGTCTGAATTAAACTACATATGCCCTTATCTTTTGACACAGCAGTCCCACTTCTAGGACTTTATCCTGAAGAAACACCTCCAACAATGAAGGAAAATACATCTACCCAACATTGTCTGTAATCGCAAAATACTGACAACAAGCTAAAAGTTAAACATGTGCACAGGGAGAGGGTTGACTAAGTGATGGTGCATCCACATACTGGAGTACCATTCAGCAGTAAAAAGGAATGCGGGAGATCGCTATGAACTGATTTGGAGGGTTTTGCAGTATATATCTGTTGAGTTAAAAAAGCAAAATCCAAAAATAGAAGGGGATATAAGAATAGACATTTATATCTGATCATTTGTGCAAAAGAAATACAGGAAGAATAAACCAGAAACTCAAGATTAGGAACCTACAAAGAATGGGTGAACGGGACAGGAGGGGAGGAGGGACAGAGTGGTAGGGATGAGAACGGAGAGATACTTCCCTGAGCACACTTTTCTGTACAGCATTGACCTAGAAACTCAGTCATGGTTCACAAACTCCCAATCAACCAGGATATGAGGGAAACTCAAAATGGAATGCAGACAGTAACAAATGGACCTAGCTTTATTACAAATGAATAGCATAATGCACAGAAGGGGATGGAGAAGAAAAGATGCAACCTAAATAAATTTAGAAAGTAACATTTTGACTTTGTATATGGTAAAGCTAAAGACAAAAAAGAACTGTATATAAAAACTACATTCTAGTTAGTAAACCTGTTTCTCACTAGGGTGGGTTAGCAATTTTGTAGTGAATTTATGTGTATAGGGACTGAACTAATAAATAAATGTATTGTGGATAACGCAAACCAGGTTTATCACTGTTAGCAAAAGAAGGTATAAATTAAAAAAAGAGAGTGGAATTCAAATTAAAGTATGAACTCATGATTTTAAATATACACACAGATAGCTATATACAGAAACAGGTACAGATGTGTATGTATGTGTGGATTAATATACGTACAAATATTTCCTAGCTCTGTGCACTGAGAGGACCTGAGGCCAATGACATATCCCAAATACCAGTGAGTGCACCTACTTATCAGATCTTGGTTTCTAAATTTCCTTCTTCAATGAAAGGAAATGGTGCTTCTTGGAGAATGGTTGATTTCAAGGCTGGGACAGAGAATATACAAGATGAGCCTAAAATATACTATGGTGTTAGAAAATAAGTACTTGAAAAAGGATAATGAATGCCAAAAGGACATAGAAGCTAACTGAAAAAGCTCTAGTGGCTAAGGCTGGATAATCTGAACAGCAAATACATAATGATAGTACTATATTAAAAACCACATTACAAAATAGACATCACTAAGACCATACTGAAACAAATGGGGCAGAAGGGATAGCTTTTCCTTACAGATTTCCAAGTAATGAATGTGGAAGGGATGAGGGACATAAAAAATTGCCCATTAGGCAAACACTACAAGATCTGCTGATGGATGCTAAACCTTGTGAGTGAAGTTTGAGCAGAAGCCGATACTTGCATGGTTTCAAAGATCCCCCTCAATGACAAAGGAAAAACAGTAACTTAACAGTGGAGAAAGCCTGCAGAAGCTGCCTTAAAATATGATCAAGGATAACACCACCTGTCTATCACATATCATACCCTGAGGTATGAAGGCAAGAAGACAAAATAAATAAATGCTACATGGGATACTGCAATGGATTCTGGATCACACACACACAAAAAAAGCATTAGGGGAATAAACTATGAAACTTGAATAAGGTCTGTAGTTTAGTTAATAATATTGCACACCATGTTGATTTCTTGGTTTGATAATTGTACGATGGCTATGTAAACTGTTCACATTAGGGGAAGCTGGGTGAAGGGTATATTTGAACTCAACCATTCTTACAACTTTTCTGCGTGTCTTAAATGACTGCTAAATGAAAAGTCAAACCAATTGCATACGAAACACATGACTGGAAATATTCAAACCAAGAATCTGAACACTGCATTTTTTCCTAATAGTTCTTTCCTAGTGAGAACTGTAACTCACTATTCCTGATTACTCAAGCATATGTATGTGAGTGTGTGTGTGAGGGAGGAGAAGGAGGGAGAGGGAGGGGATAGAGGGAAAAGGAGGAGAGGGGAGAAGGGAGGGGGAGAGGGAGAAAATGAACTCCTCCAAACTCAAAGCATGTGAGAACATCTTCGCATTACCAAAAGAAGAAAAAATGCTTCATAGCTTGTCACCTTCTCCCTAGGCAATCACTTCTATTCTCTAGAATCCTCAGCTTCATGGATGGACACACAACCCAGGCATGTAACCTAAATTTGCCTGATCAGAGTCCTCCCTGGATATTTTGTTGCAGTTACAAGGAAAGAGCACCTTTCTTTGGTTTTAGGATTGGTAACCCTAAGAATTGCATGAATTCATGTGCTTAGTTTGGCACACCCGGATCATCTAGGAGAATTGTTCCATCTCAGGGCCAGCTGATTAGCAATCTTAATTCCACCTGCAACCCTAATTCCCTTTTGCCAGGACTATTATTCTGCCTACCACAAGAGCTAACAAACATTTTACTATGTCCCAATAACTTGAAACAATATTTAATTGTGAAAAAGCAGTAGGAAATAGTTATCTACAGAATACTGGCTTGAGAACTACTCTTTAAGAAGAAACTATCTGCTACTAGATTAGTATCAGGCAAAGCTGATTGGGAATTTTTTAGTGATATACATTTTTTGTTTTGTGGCAGATTTTTTTTTCTTTGAGACAGTGATAAGAATGAATCTAAAGCTGGGGAGTCTCAGGATCAGAGGAGAAAGACCATCACCCTTTTTGAAGGGGCATCCCTGCCCAGGTGCCATGACCTGAATACAAAAAGGGATAGGCATCAGGGAAGGTTCTGGTAGGGTCCGACCCAGAGGGACTTCGAGATCCATCATCATGGAGATGCCCCTCCCTTCACATGAAGTGGGATTCTTACTTTAACCCTGTCTTCAGACATCCTATAGGAGCACTAAAGGTGGCAGGGGGAGAAGGAACTAATTAGGGAGAGGAAGAGGTTAACAATGCATACCTACCTTGGAAGAGAGAAAGCTATCAAGGGGACTTTAAGAGTCTTGCTGCCAGTTTCAGCTTTCTGTATCTTCAGGACAGGGAAAGGATCAATGTCAGAGCTTCTGGGGATTGCCTTTTTAGGGACGTGAAGTAGTTTGAACCATTTACCCTGAAGGACGACTTTCATTTGGAATAGGCTGGGGAAAAAAATCAATACTTTGGGATCAGAGGATTGAGAGATGCTTCTTTCCCTTATTCTCCAAATGCATTACTACATATCCATTCACACACACACATGTGCCTGAGCAGCTGCTTGGGGAGTACATGATGGCTCAGTCATATGGAGTCTGGGTAGGAAGGAATGTAGAACAAAGATAGGTCCTTCAGGTGGGAGGCAAGGTGGTTACTTCTGACTGTCTCTGGCCGTTCCTACATGGTTTCAGACTGCTTCGGGTAATCCAGCAAGTCTAACTTCACTGGGCTAACTGGATCCTGGTGGTACCATCGTCTGACAGGAACTCCATCAGGTCTTACCAGGAACTTCTCAAAATTCCAAAGGATATCATGGATCTTCATGGGCTCACAGATGAGTTGACTAGATGAGCCAGAAGCTTAGAGGGGGGAAGGCAGGAGTTCTTGAGGAAGGTAAAGACCTTCTGTTCTTTTTCTCCATCTACATCCCCTTTCTCAAAGAGCTGGAAATAGGGAACAAAGCCACCACATGGACAAACATACTTGAGCCCAGAAAGGATCTCTGAGTTCTTTCTTGGTTCTTATTTTCCAAACTGGTTGCAGGGAAAACCCAACACAACCACACCAAAAGGCTTCAGCTCCCCCTGTAGCGCACTCAGTTCTGCATACTGCTTCAACTAGACGTGTTCCTCATCATTGAGGGTGAGGGCTCCATACTCATAAATGGTGCCTGTCACCCCTTTGTAACATCTGTCTTCATCATTTGTTGTTTGGGATTCAGGTGAGCAAAGACGACCAGGAATGGTGGGAAAAGATAAGAAGCCCAGAACAGACCAATCATGGCTGGTATCAGGAGGGTCTGAGTCTAGTGATAGTCTTATGATACCTACAACATTCCAGCTTCTTGGTTGTCTCCAAATATAATTATCTAAATATTCCAGGTGATAAAGCTAATGTGCTCTTTGGTATCCCAATAACATAATATGAAAGAAAACAATTTTCAGCAGTAAATACTCAAATTGATCAGTCTTTTAAAAATCTACAAATTTTTTTCTAATTTATTAATGTGAAATTAGAGCTCGTAGAGAATAAGATAAACATTTATTTATTTCATTCAAAATCCAAAAGATTCACAAAGAATGACTCCATTTCTAAATTTAACTTGGGAATCTTAATAACAAGCCCTTTGATCTGCAAAAGATGCCTGATCCTTACCTTCAATTTTTGGAGGAAAGAACTACTTTATTTCATAAAACCTGAAACTTATAATTTCAAATGACTATTTTCTCTCTTTTCCCTATATCAAATGCAGTAACTTGGTTTATATCTAAAAGGGAATTCCACTTCACCAAATCCTTTCGGAAACAAATAATTATGCTGCTTATTGCTGCTAATATGTTGAAAATGTTTATTCCTATGTTTCAAATTAATTCAACACAAACACTGAATGTAGCCTTTTAATATAAATAACCATATGATTTAACATATGGGAAAACATAATTCTAGGATTCTAATTTGATGTATGGCTGAAACCCAATGATCCTCAAATTTCATTTAATAGAGTCCTTTCCAATTACTTTTTACATTATGGAGCCCAAGTCTTAGTAGACATCTGGAGTGATCTGATAATAACTATAGACAAATTAATATATGAAACATAAAGTTTATTCCCAAAAACTTTAAAAGGAGGAAAAAATTGGAAACTAACAGATTTTCTAACCTTATCATACACATGTATTACTCCTACCTCCCCCATACACACACTAGTGGTTAGTATACTGGTAGGTTAGTATACACTTCGAAAATGAGATTGAATCTACAATAAGTATTACATTTACAGTGATACTATAGATTGCCTGTCTTTATTAAATATAAACACATCAAATAAAAATGTTTAATGTAATTTTTAATGAAGTAACACCAACTGAATATTGAATGTTCGAACATTTGAAGAAAAGCATACTTAAATGTTAATTTTACTATTAGTAAAAATGCAATTTTCAACAGTATGTTACTTTAAGAAAGTAAGCAATTAAATAAGTTTATTTTATTCTCTTATTTATAGATAAGGCAGAACATTAGGTTTTAAACATTGTTCTAATTTATCCTCTAACCTAACACAACAGAACTTAATACAAAACAAATGCAAGCAATATGCTGAACATTTACATTTAAGTACTTTACCAAAAATACTCATCAGTTTCTTCTTCTCAGTGAAAAGAGGAATAATACATTTTAATGTTTTATACTGCAATTATAATGCATTAACTGCATTAAATATATCATAGCAGTAATGTAATAATCTTACAAGCTTAAGAATATATATTTTCCAAAATTTCTTATATCTATAAATTCAGTTTAACTATTATCCTATAGTCTAACATAAGAGTCTTAGACAATTAAAAACTGGAACCACAGTACCAAACTTCAGATGATTTATACCTTTCATCTACAGAAATTATTACAAAATTATGTTTTATCTGTGGAAATTGTTTAATAAACTCTGAAATAGTAAAAATAAACCTTCCCTCAGACACTATTTTAATAAATTGATTTAACAAAGGTGTTTTTTCTTGAATAGAAACTAGACCTTTTTTCCTGATCCAAAATATGCAGCTTGAAGTCTCTAAGTAACAAGTTTGAAATATAAAGCTTATAAACTTATTAAAATTATCTTTTAATTTTATATACAGACAGTCTTAATGTTGAAAAAACAACAGATGCTAGATTTTTAAGGGAGGGCTAAAAAGTAAAACATTATAAACAGCTAAATTTTTTGATAAAGCCCATTTAATTACTTCATCTTGCTTTAACCACACTTTTTACTAAGTGTTGTAGAATATTCTCTGGAGAAGGGCTTCCATGCTTTCCAAGAAGTCTAAAGAGTTAAGAAGAGAAGGGAGAAATCAACAATGTGTGATATGCTAAATCAAATATTCCAGAAAAGCCTATATTTATCACTACATTCTACCACTAAACCAGCCATTATATTATTAAACTCATTTATCACTTATATGAGTATCAAATACGCTCATTTACCATTAAACTCTATTAATCAACTAGATCATTAAAAATTCTATTTCAAGACTAATAATAGAAATAGTACACCAAATATATATATACAGAGAACTATTTAGACAATACATTTTATAAGGGAAAACTGGATTGCCATTGTGGTAAAAATATGGCACTGATCTGAAGAGTAAATAACTTGAAGGCAGGAGTTAATCCATCCTCATTACTATGAAGCACCTAACACAGTCCATAAAGACAGGCTCAAAATACTGCTTTACTTATGAATATAATATTAATTATATTATTTGTAAGACAAACACGATCATGGGAAATAAATCTAAAGAAAACACTAATATATGCCTCCGTGGTAGTTTTGTATTCTCAGGAAATCCCACATATAAAGGCTACCCTCCTTTAAGTGGGTACCTTCTTTTCCTATTACTCAGCTCTATTTTCTTTGTAGAATTTGTCACTATTTGAAATTACTTTGTTATTTTCCCTCTCTATAATATAAGTTTCTTGTGAATAGGAATCTTATCTTTCAATTGCTGAATTTCCAGCACTTAGAAGTCAGAATAGTGGTTACATCTGGAGAAGGCAGGGGGTGGGGGGAAGGAGTGTATGTGGGTAAAACAAGAAGAGGCATACAGAAACTTTCTGGGGTGCTGGAAATATTATATACTTTGACCTGGTATATTGACCTATGCATAATGTGTAAAAATGCAATGAGTTATAGAATTAGGACTCATGTCCTTTATTGTATGTATATTTCATTTTTAAATAATTATAAAGGGTAGTGGGTTCTAAGTGTCAAAAGTAACAAAGTGGTTTAGGAGGATGAAGAGTGAGAAAAGCATTTAGCTGATTAGTTGAGAACTAACTTGGAAATGATCTGGGTTAGGGTGAATAGATTACTGGAAATAGAAGCAAGAAGCTAGGTAAGAGGATTGTTAAGAAAACAAATACAAAGCAAGTCTATTAAAAAATGTTTGGCTGCAAAGTTGCAGGGGAATAAAAAAAGAAAGTAGGAAATGATTAAATGCATATACAATTTTGTAGCTCTTAATGACTGTCCTTCCATTTGCATTGGTTATTTGAAAAAGCAATGTATCAGAGTGTCTGTTAATCTGAAAGGTAAGAATTTATACAAGAAAGAAAACTACAGACCAATCTCTCTAATGACTACAGATGCAAAAATCCTCAACAAAATTCTCACAAATCAAATCCAGCAGCACATTAAAAGAATTATATACCATGACCAAGTAGAATTCATCCCAGGTGTGCAAGCATGGTTCAACATAAGAAAATCAATTAATGTAATACACCATATCAACAAATCAAAGTAGAAAAACCACACAATCATCTCGATTGATGCAGAAAAGGCATTTGACAAAATTCAACATCCTTTCCTGTTGAAAACGCTTCAAAGGATACGAACAGAAGGGAACTTCCTCAAAATGATGAAGGGAATATATGAAAAACCCACAGCTAATATCATCCTCAATGGGGAAAAACTGAAAACTTTCCCCCTAAGATCAGGAACAAGACAAGGATGTCCACTATCACCACTGTTATTCAACATTGTGTTGGAAGTTCTAGCCAGAGCAATTAGACAAGAAAAAGAAATACAAGGCATCAAAATTGGAAAGGAAGAAGTAAAAC
>PVIY010021421.1:0-32032 GCA_004026745.1 Myrmecophaga tridactyla | reverse complement strand
CTTGCAGATGATATGACACTATATGTTGAAAACCCTGAAAAATCCACAGCAAAACTACTACAGCTAATAAATGAGTACAGCAAAGTGGCAGGTTACAAGACCAACACTCAAAAATCTGTAGTGTTTCTATACACTGGTAATGAACAATCTGAGGGGGAAATTAAAAAAAAAATTCCATTTACAATTGCAACCAAAAGAATAAAATATTTAGGAATAAATTTAACTAAAGAGACAAAAGACCTATACAAAGAAAACTACAAGAAATTGTTAAAAGAAATCACAGAAGACCTAAATAAATGGAAGGGCATACTGTGTTCATGGATTGGAAGACTAAATATAGTTATGATGTCAATTCTCCCCAAGCTGATCTACAGATTCAACACAGTACCAATCAAAATTCCAACAAACTACTTTGATGATTTGGAAAACCTAACTACTTAATTCATCTGGAAGGGAACGAGACCCTGAATAGTTAAAAGCATCGTAAAAAAGAAGAACAAAGTGAGAGAATTAATTCTCCCTGACTTTGAAAGCTATTATAAAGCCACAGTGGTCAAAACAGCATGGTACTGGCACAAAGACATTGACCAATGGAATTGAATAGAGAGTGCAGAAATAGACCACCAAATCTATGGTCAACTGATTTTTGACAAGGCTCCCAAATCCTCTGAACTGGGACAAAACAGTCTTTTCAATAACTGGGCATGGAAGAACTGGATATCAATAGCCAAGAGAATGAAAGAGGACCCCTATCTTATACCCTACACAGAAACTAACACCTAAATATAAGAACTAGCACCATAAAGGTTCTAGAAGAAAATGTAGGGAAACATCTTCAATACCTAGTAATAGGAGGTAGCTTCCTAAACTTTATACCCAAAGCACACACAACAAAAGAAAAAATAGACAAATAGGAATTCCTCAATATCAAATGTTTCTGCACCTCAAAAGATTTTGTCAAAAAGGTGAAGAGGCAGCCAACTCAATGGGAGAAAATATTTGGAAATCACATTGTTCTAGTTTGCTAGCTGCTGGAATGCAATATACCAGAAACAGAATGGCTTTTTAAAAGGGAAATTTAATAAGTTGATAGTTTATAGTTCTAAGGCCAAGAAAATGTCCCAATTAAAACAAGTCTATATGAATGTCCAATCTAAGGCATCCAGGGAAAGATACCTTGGTTCAAGAAGGCTGATGAAGTTCAGGGTTTCTCTCTCAAGTGAGAAGGCACATGGCAAACACAGTCAGGGCTTCTCTCTCGGCTGGAAGGGCACATGGAGAATACAGCGTCATCTGCTAGTTTCTTCTCCTGGCTTCCGGTTTCATGAAGCTCCCCGGGAGGTGTTTTCCTTCTTCATCTCCAAAGGTCACTGGCTGGTGGACTCTGCTTCTTGGTGCTGCTCTCTCTGAATCTCTCATTCTCCAAAATATTTCCTCTTTTATAGGACTCCAATAAACCAATCAAGACCCACCCAAATGGGTGGAGACACGTCGTCACCTAATCCAGTTTAACAACCACTCTTGACTAAATCACATCTCCACGGAGATGATCTCATTACAGTTTCAAACATACAGTATTGAATAGAGATTATTCTACCTTTATGAAATGGGATTTATATTAAAACATGGTTTTTCTTAGGGGGCACACTTCCTTTCAAACCAGCACACACATATCGGACAAAGGCTTGATTTCCTGTATATACAAAGAAATCATACAACTCAACAACAAAAGAACAAACAACCCAATTATAAAATGGGCTAAAGATATGAATAGGTATTTTTCTGAAGAGCAGATGGTTCAAAAGCACATGAAGAGATGCTCATCTTCACTGGCTATAAGGGAAATGCAGATCAAGACTACGAGACACCACCGCATACCTATAAGAATGGCTGCTATGAAACAAACAGGAAACTATAAATATTGGAGAGAACGTGGAAAAAAAAAGTGTGGGACACTTATGCACTGCTGGTAGGAACGTATAATGATACAGCCAGTAGTATGGAAGACTGTTTGGCTGTTTCTTAGGAAACTAAATATCAAGTTATCCTATGACCCAGCAATAGCAATACTTGGTATATACTCAGAAGAGCTGAAAGCAACAACAAAAACAGACATTTGCACACCAATGTTTAGAGCAGCATTATTCATAATCGCCAAGTGATGGAAACAAACCAAATGCCCATCAACAGATGAGTGGATCAATAAAATGTGGTATATACATACGATGGAATATAATGCAGCAGTACGACAAAAATGTTTTGAAAAACATGACAAGATGGATGAGTCTTGAGGACAGCTGAATGCAGTTAGCCAGACACAAAAAAGGATAGATACTGTATGATGCCACTTTTATGACCAGCGTAAAGGTATAGTCAGAGGCTTATAATACAGAAAATAGGGGACTTAGAGATACGTAGAAGCTAGAGATGGGTGAACCATTAGCTAATGAGGTTGAACTCCAACATAACAAATAGGAGTGAAGGTGATTCTCTAGTGGGTCTAGAAGTAATATTACCATATTGAAGATAAACAAGATCGAAAGGGGCTGTATAGACCTACGTGTCCCACTGACTCACGCTAGAAATATGAGTTGTCGTAAGAATTACTTCAAAGATTTTACTTGCATGAAGAGTGTTGAAGCTCAGGGTACAGGGGGAAAACTGTTATTGCATGCTATGAGCTATGTTCAAAAGGAAACCATCAGTGCTACCACAGCAACAGCAGAGGTAAATAATGGGGGGTGGGAAAAGAGTTAGGAGAAGGTTTAGATTTTCTATTTGGTGAGGGTGTGTTTATTGGTTTTCTTTCTCTTGGGAACAATGAAATTATCTAAAATTGAGAATCCTGATGGACTGTGGACTGTGGGACCTCTACATGATGCCAGATGAATACAGGTGGCTGAAGGATGCACTGACAGAGAAGTAGACTGACAAACGATGGTGTGTACTTATGAGTGAAGGTTGTGCTGCTACAAAAAGGAACAAAGTTGTGAGGCATGAAATGATGTGAATGAACACGTGGGATATTTGGTGAGACAAAATAAGCCAGAAAGGAAAGAACAAGAATGGTATGGTCACCTTTAGAAAATGCTTATAAGAAAAGAGGGGCCCAGATTGTAAGCTTTTAGAGCAGACACATTAAGTCTGGAGTGGTGATTATTATTTCTGGATTCTGAGAGGCTGTTTTATATATATAACCTGATATTTAGAGATAAGAACGAAGCCGAACAGGTTGGGGTTAAAGTAATTCAGAACACGGGTGAGGAAGACAGTGTCTATATTTTAGAACCACACATACTCTTTGAGACCAATGGAAGAAAGGTTTATTTGATCTGGAACTGAAATTTTCTGTAGTGCATAATCTAATCAACCTATCTGTATATCTCATTTGAACAACTGAAACACAGGAAGCACTGAATAAGAAAGAGGTTCTTTAATCCTGTATAGATTATTGTAATGCCCAGATACACCCTAGAGTACATTAAGCAGATAATCAAAAAGTATTGGTAAAGTCCCCTGAGGAATGGGAGAAAAATATGGAACTATTAAACCTTACCATCAGGGAATCCCCTGATACTGGGCCAAACTTCTGGGACACCGAAATCAATAGGCTATGCCCTAGATCAGGAGGCTTACTCTTGTGAAGCTGATGTAGGTAGCAGAGGATCTTAGACTACCTATAGAAATGTCTAAGAGTTACTTCAGGAGGACCTCTGTTGTTGCTCAGGTGTGGCCTCAGTCTCTCTAAGCCCAACTCTGCAAGTGAAATCATTGCCCTTCCCCCTATGTGGGACATGACATCCAGGGGTGGAAGTCTCCCTGGTGACGTAGGAGAGGACTCCTAGGGATGAATTCTGACCTGGCGCCGTGGGATCAACAATTCCATCCTGACCAAATGGGGGAAAAGAAGTGCAATTAATAAAGTATTGGTGGCAGAGAGAGTTCAAATACACTTGAGCAGTTACTTGGGATGTTGCTCTTATGCAAGTCTCAGGTAGAACTTGCTACCTATCATAACCTGCCAACCCCCAACCAGGACCATCCCAGCCAATCCTAAAGAACACCTAGAGCAATATAAAGGATTCTAAAAAGTTCAATGACTAGAGTAACTTTCTAGAAACCTACAACCTCCAGATGGGTCCCTGGTCCAGATAAGTCCTGAAACCTAGAGGGCCCAGCCTCTCCAGAACATTAGATAGTTCCATCTCCCTACCCCATATTAGTGACAGACCCTTCCAATGTGAGAAATTTAGAAGTGCCATAGTCCAAACAACCCCAGTGAGAGGTATGGAAAGATCAAAGGTGATGGTGGAATTATACATAGAAGATAGGACTTAACAAATGAATATGAATGCTGAATCATTAAATTGATATCTCTTTTAGTCTCCCGTATTTTAGAGGAGCTAGAAAAACCTAAAATTGTGAAATTGTAACCCATGTCAAAGTCTGAAATATGTTCTACAATTAAATGTGGTGCTGTGGTTTGAAATTTATAGCTTTTTTGTATATATTTTATTGTTCACAAAAAAAGAAGGAAAAAAAACATCGACTGTGATGATAAAAAAGTATTTAAGCCCTCTAGCCTCCTATATTCTGGAACATCTGGAAGGAAAAATGTGAGAGAATCATATGGTAGCCCATGACAAACTCTGGGATCTGTCCTGTTACCATTTGTTGAAGAATGTTTTGAAAACTATTGCTTTTTTATTTCTTTGCTTTGTATATATGTTATACTACACAATAAAAAAAAAAAGCAAAACCAAACCAAACCAAAACAAACAAACAAAAACCCATGATACTTCTGTTGAGTATACTAGTATTAAGTTGCATCCTAGTCTTCTCCACATTCTCAGTTTCTTTAACTATTTCCTCAGTGGCAGGGAGGAGATGAGCAGACAGTGGCTCCAGCTGCCGCACCAGGTCCATCCCCACAGCCACTCCTCTCACTCTTCCCCCTACACTGCCTCAGTCACTGCCACAGCTGCCTCTCAGTAATTTTTAAAAATTTCCTCATGTATGTTTATATTAAATTTCTGCCTAGATGTTTTTTGTCATTTTTGATATTGTAAATAACCTCTTGTTATTTAAGTTCTTTTTTTATTTTATCTTATAACCACCTTATATACATTAGGCTCTTTATTAAGGCTATTTATGTATATTACCTTTATATTATGAAACCTTATAAAAACTTTCTTATTTTGATAGTAGTTCTCCCATTTGTTTTTTTGGTTTTGGAGATAAACATCCAAAAACAGAGACAGTTTCACTTCTTACTATCCAATTCCTATGTCTTTACTGTATTCTATTCTAATTGCTTTGGTAAATACATCCAGTGCTATACTAAACAGCAGTGACAATAGCTGGCATCCTAACTCCCTGATGTTACAGGGATGCCTCTCATATTTTTTCGAGATTTTGGGCTGAGAGAGATAAAAGGTTATTAGATCTCTTCAATCAAACTATCTGGGTCTGGTGTTTACTTTTTTGTTTTTGCGGAGGGCTATTTTCTCTATTATTTCTTTTATTATTCATCTGTTTAAACTTTCTATCTGTACTGGGGTATATTTCTATAAATTATATTTTCCTATACAGTTAGGATCTACATCTAGATTTTCAAATTATTTTTGCAAAGAAAAAAAAGTTTCTCATGATTTTCAAATTTCCTGTTTTGATGGTTATTTATCTTGTAACACTTCTTATTTTGGTTAGGTGTCACCCTTTTTATTAAGCTAGATAATGATTCGCTTATTTGATTTTTTTCCTGAAATGTGCCAGTTCTGATCCTCCTCACTGATGGTTTCTAAGGCTTTAATGTTCTCCTTTCCTGGGCCACTGTTTCCTGTTTTCTTTTTATGTTTTGCCATCTTTTGTTAAAACCTGGACATTTTGATATTTTGATATATCAAAATATATTGTGTTGTTGCTATAATTTGAACTCTAAACATAAATCCAGTTTGTGTTATGATAGAGATTTCCTTGAATGCCAGAAGCTAACATACACATACAAAACACTTTTCCTAGTCTTTGTAGAATAACTCATAGAAATGATTTCCTTCAGAGACTATCCCATAAATGAGTTTACAGAGTAGTTCTGGGCCAAAGCATAGGGACTGTCCCAACCCTTTTTGCAAATCATATAATCTTGGGCATGCAGAGTGGCCCTAAGAATTTCACCCTTTACAAGGACATAAATGTCCCCTTTCCTCTAAGGAAATGGTTTACTCATAGTCTTGTGCCTTGCACTGTTATGTCCTACAACTAGTAATCCCTTATCCCAGACAGCCATCTGACTGCTCTCTCACAATGTTCGTAGGAGAATTCTGTGAACTGCCTTCTATATGCAGGGTACCTTCTGGGATGGTGAGTCCCTCAGGCTATACCAGATACACATGTTCCTGGAACGAACAAGGGGGTTACTCTGCTTCTTATGGAACTGGGACCAGGGATCCACACTGGGAGCATGCATGGGACAATGAGGTCAACGAGGGATGGGCAAGGGACTAGCCAGGGTACTACTAGATCCTACTCCTTTTAAGTAACCTTTTTCTTGTTTGACATTGCCCTATTACTACAATCATTTAACTATTTTCTGGAGTTTTGAGAAAGATGTTTCTGACAGCTTTTGCTGACTTTTCAAAGCTTCTGTGGGATACAAAGCCTGAAGTGTCTCACTCTGACATCCTGATCCAGCTGCAGCAACCTCAATCTCTAATTCTCTCTTTGGCTATTTGTTAATCTGCTGTAGAATTTATTGAGTTCTTAATTTATTTTATTTTTCATTAATGGAATTTAAATTTTTAAAAATTTTCAGTTCTTTCTTGAATTTCTTAATCTTGTCTTTTATCTCCTTAAACATAACACATTTGACTCAGTTTTTGCTGGGTAACAAACTACCTTCAACACTTAGTAGCTTAGGTGCCAGGGTAGTTTGGTGGCTAGAATGCCTGCCTTTCATGCAGGAGGCCTGGGTTCAATTCCCAGACCATGCACCCAAACTAAAAAAAAACTTAATAGCTTAAAACAATGACAATTTATTTAGATTACAATTTTGCTAGCTAATTTGGGCTAGAATCATTTGGGTGATTCTTCTTATCTTGGCTTGGCCAACTGCCTGGTTGGGGAGGTGGATTTACTGATCTAAGCTAGATTTGCTCACATGTTTGGGGTCACTGGTTATAGTCTGAAAAGCTGTGCTGAGTGTCCATGTAGTCTCTAGTCTGCTAGCAGACTTTCTGAGCTTCTTCACATAGTGGTGGCAAGAGAGAGAGAAGGGTCATCAATGCTTCCTGACAAATAAGCCTGGAACTGGTACAACTTGTGAGAGCAAATAAAAGGGGCAGCCCATATTCAATGGGGTGGGAAAATAGACTACTTCTTTTCCTTTCTTTTTTTTTTTTTTTGACTATGCTGTATGGCAGGGGTCACATTTCATTCTTTCTCCATATGAGTATCCTGTTATTGTAGCACCATTTGTTAAATTTTTGTTTGTTTTTTCTTTCTTTTATTTTGCTTGTTTGTTTTTGGGAAGTGAATGGGTGGGGAATCAAGCCCTGGTGTCCTGCATGGTAGGTGAGAATTTTATCATTGAACTATCCTTAAACCCCTAACAGACTACTTCTTGATGGGAGGAGCTGCGAGGTCACATTGCAAAGGGGCAGAGATACAGAAAGAGGAATAATTATAACCATATTTGCAAATACTCTATCACACATAGGCAATTTTTTAAAAAAAGAAGTACCCACCTACCATTTTGTAAAAATGAGTTTTATATTGTGTGTGATAATTTAAAAATACATGAAGAAAAAAATACATGAAACAAATTCTTTGATACCTCTCTCTCTGAGAGGTAGAGCTTAATTCTCTTCCCCACAAGTATGGATTGCACATAGTGAGGTACAAATAATGAACAAAATGAAACAGAAATGATGGAGAGTGTTTCTGAAAGTAGGTCACAGAAAATGTAGCAGCTTCTGCCTTACAGTCTTTTTGGTCTCTTTCGCCATGGGGGAAGCCAGCTGCCAAGATGTAAAGATGTTTAAGTAGCCTTATGAAAAGACCCACATGGTGAGCAACTAGGGCCTCCTGCCAACCTCTCCATGAGTGAGCCATCATAAAAGCAGGTCTTCCAGTCCCAGCCAAGCCTTCAGATGACTATAGCTCTGACCAACATATTGACTACAACACATGAGAGACCCTGAACTAACATCACCTAGCTAAACCACTGCGAATCCTGACCCACAGAAACTGTTAGATAATAAATGTGAAGTCACTCAGTTTTGGGGTAACTGTTTTTGCCTTAATAGTTAACTAATACAGCATGTTTGTTTTTTCATGTATTATTCTTTTTATGGGAAAAAGGAAATAAACGGCTTAAAATTTTAAAGTAATATTTAGATATAAAGGAATACCATCAGCTTACCTCTTTATTGCTTCTTTTATTACTAAGTGGAAGCAGAGTTTTTTAAGACTGATGAAGTCATTTCCACAATAGTATTTATAGATAAGCCATTCAGAAAACCTTTATGATTTATTCTCACTTCCTGAAGAGCATCTATAATGTGATCTCTATGCAAAATGAAAACATATATGAGCATCTGTCCTTTTCAAAATTACACAATCACAACAGGATTAAGTTATTCAGTTGAACTAAATGTTTACATAAAAAAGTTTAAAAGCAGCTAAACTATAATTTTAGTCATTACCTGCTAACTTCTGGATGTAGCTCTGCCAGTCTCTTCATGATCTTGGTAAAGCTACGCAGGTTCAAAGTATTTGGTGGTACGAATCGAACAGGTGCATCAGGTAATACTTTAGGAGATTCAATTTGTTTACAATTTTTCTTCATGCTCTAAATAAGAATTTTAGAATTTTTTAATATCAGTAAATAAAGACCACTACATAGAGATATCCAGCTTATTAAATTAAAAGAAATTTCAAAAGTAAAAATAAAATTAAAATTCTTTTAATTTACTTTTATATGGAACTATTTATAAAAAGTAGACTGACTTGAAGTATATACAGGGCTCTGTATTAAAAAACATGCCAAACATGTTTCCTTATAGTAGGAATGAAGTGTATGAACCTATGTCTAAACCAGACTTTCTCAACTGGGATTCCTCATTTGAATCAAAAACAAAAAACACAATAAATAAGGATGACAACTTCACAGGAATATGAGACTAACTGAAAACACATCAGGATTAGGAAAAATTGTGTGAGTGCAAATGGAGGAAAAGCCCTGCAAGTGGAAATGGAGAGGCCAATGATAGAGAAAAGGTAACTTGAGGAATTCCTTCAACAATTCCTTCATCTTCTTCTTAAGGGAAAAATCTAGATTACTTCTTCAACAAATAAATACTCTTCCATCTACCTGATTTCAAGACTTACAATAAAGCCACAGTAATCAAGGCAGTGTAGTTTTGGTGGAAAGGTAAACAGATAAATGGAACAGAAAGTCTGAATAAAGACCCAAACAACAAGTGATGCTGGAAGAATTCCATATGCAAAATAAAAACCAAAGAAAAATCGCCTCAACTGATATCCCACACATTATATAAAAACTAACTCCAATTTTTTGTGAGCCTAAATTATGCAAAGTTTTCTTAGATACTACAACAAAAGCACAACTTATAAAAGAAAAAAAGTGGATAAACTAGACTTCATCAAAATTAAGAACTTCTGAGAAGTGTGCTAAGAGAATGAAAAGGCATGGTCTGGGGAAAAGTATTTATCTGTCACATATCTTTCTGGTTAAGTCTTAAAACTCAAATGGGGAAAAACAGGAATAGGAATGAACCACTGATACATCCGACATGGATTCCCATGGATACACTCAACATGGATTGATACAGCTACAATGTACTAAGTTGAGTGAAAAGAGCCAGACTTATAAAGGCTACACAGTATGACTTCATTGATATGACACTGTGGAAAAGGTAAAACTATAAGAACAGGAAGCAGAGCACAAGAGAATTTTTCGGAATGATGGAACTGTTCTGTATCCTGATTTTGGTGGCAGTTACATACTTATATGTATATATATATAAAGTCACAGACACCAAAGAGAGTAAGTCTTCTTGTACGTAATTTTTTTTTTTAAATTTGCTGAATACCTCCTGTGTGCCAGGAATTTTGCTGAACAGTACAGATACAAGAGTGAACAAGGAAAACTTCACCACTTTTCCATATGGTGTTTAAACACTAAAGAGACAAACATGAGGGAATATTAAAATTTGAATGATTAGAGAAGTTTATGTATGTAGTAGAGAAACTTAGCCTACCTATAGGTATGCCTAAGAGTCACGTCTGGAGGACCTCTTGTTGCTCAGATGTGGACTCTCTCTAAGGCCAACTTGCAAGTGAAATCATTGCCCTGCCCCCTACATGGGATATGGCATCCAGGGGTGAAAGTTTCCCTGGCGGTATGGGAGATGACCCCCAGGGATAAGTCTGACCCTGGCACCGTGGAATCAACAATGCCATTCTGACCAAAAAGGGGGAAAGAAATGTAACAAATAAGGTATCAGTGGCTGAGAGAGCGCAAATAGAGTTGAGAGGCTACTCTGGAAGTCACTCTTACGCAAGTCTGTTAGACATCGCTACTTATCACAGCTCACCAAATCCCCAAGCAAAACCATTCCTGCCAATCCTAAAGAACACCTATAGCATTATATAAGATTCTACAAAGGTTCCATGCTTTAGGACTACTTTCCAGAAACCTACACCCTCTCGATGGGTTCCTAGGCCAGATAAGTCCTGAAACCTAGAGGGTCCAGCCTCTCCAGGACATCAACTAGTTCCATCCCCCTGTCCCATATTATCAACAGCCCCTTCCAACATGAAAAAACTAGAATGGGCACAGCCCAAATACCCCTAACGACTGAGAGAAAGATCAAAGGGGATGGTGGAGTTATAGAGAAGATCAGCTTTAACGAATGAGTATGCATGCTGAATCAATATAATGGTATTCCTTTTAGTCTCCAGTATCTTAGAGAAGCTAGAAATAAAAACCTAAAATTGTGGAATTTTAACCCATAGCAAACTGAAATCTGTTCTATAACTAATTGTTGCAATGTACTTGGAAATTCACTGCATTTTTGTATATATGTTACTTTTTACAATTAAAAAAAGTTAAAAGAAATAGAATGACTAGGGACTCTCAGGTAGATGGCGGAGTAGGGTAGGCTGGATTCATCCCTACTCCGCAGAACAAGATAGGCGATGGGGAAAAAATGACCTGGACTGTAAGTCCCGGGTGTGAGTGATCAAAGAGGGTCTTCGATATTTCATAACGGGGAGAGAGGCAGGGAGATAGGATGGGGAGAGCAGGATGGGTCTGAAAGGCTATGATCTCTACCAGGTGTGGGCGGCAGCCTGCAAGGAAGTGTGGATCTGAGGGAATTGACTGTCTCTCTGTTCGAGCCTGCCCCAGCTGCTGGCATGGGAAACCTTCCCAGTGGCTCCATAGCTGGTAGCACCAGTGGCAAGCCAGAGGCATGCCTAGCAGTCCACTGTGAAAAGATGCACCGCCAGGCACTGTGAACAGCTGTCCTGTTGGGCATGGAGAATGATGATCTGCTGGGTTCTGGGACAGGCTGCTTCTCCAGAACGTGTGATTGGCGCCTCCATCCCAAGTCGGGATCAGCCCTCCTGCCATGAGCAGCCCCCCTCCCACAACGTACACTATCTTCCCAGTCAGCTGCTGCAGTCAAGAAGAGGCAGGTCTGAAGAGAGGAGGTACCTCAGGAGCACCACCTGCTGGGAAGAAGTGGTAAGTGCACTACAGAAAACACCCTAACTGCCCAGTATTTAAAATCATTAATATATTTTTCTATATTTTTAAATTTTTATTTTTATATATATATTTTATATATTTATATTTTTAATTTTATCTTCAGTGGGCAGCAGTCTGGGTTCATTCCCAATATATCTTGGGGTTTCTCCTTCTGGCTTTGGGGCTTACCAATGCTGATGTGTGTTTTCTTAAATATATATATATTATTTTCTTCTTTTTTTCTGGGTTGGGGGGGGGATATGATTGGGCCAGTAATCAAGCTCCCATCTCCTGCATGGCGGGCAGGAATTCTGCCACTGAACTACAGATGCACCCCTGCCTAGCTTTTAATAGACCCTCAAATAGAATTGCACCCCTTATATGATATCCAGCACTTGGTTTGGCAGAGAATTACTGACAAACCAAGCACAAAAGTGAACCTTCAATGCAAAACCAAGTAAATACAAAACTTTAGATAAGTGAAGGAAATCAAGTTGCAAAATAATATTAAGATAATCAAATGCCCTGAACACAATAGAAAATCGCACAGCACATGAAGATCCAGGCAGAAATGGCCTAGGCAAACGACCAAATCAAAACATCAGAGGAGACATAGCCTATGGAACAGGTACTCAAGGATACTCATAAACAAATAAAGGGTATCAGGAAGACACTAGTAGAGTATAAAGAAAAATTTGGAAGATTAAATAGAAAAATGGCAGATCTCACTGTGATAAAAGATACTGCAGAAAAAATTAGAAACAGACTAGTGACACATGATAGATTTGAAGAAGCAGAAGGAAGAATAAGTAGCTAGAAGAGAGAACCGTTGAGCTAGAGAGCACAAATAACAAATGGCAAGAAAGATGAAAAGCTGGAACTGGATTTTAGGGAAACGATGGACAAGCAAAGGCATACAAATATAAAAATCATTGGTGTCCCAAAAGGAGAGGAATTAAGGGCTGGGAAGGTTAATTGAACATATAACCAGGAGAAAATTCCCAACCTTTATAAAATACCTAAATATGCAAATCAGAGGTCCAATGAACCCCAAATAGAATAAACCCAATAGGCCTAGTCCAAGACATATACTAATCAAATGTTCAAATATTGAAGAGGAGCAGAAAGTCCTGAAAGCAGCATGAGAAAAGTGATCTACTACATATAAGGGAAGCCACAAAGACTAAGTCTGGACTAACTCAGCAGGCACCATGGAGGCAAGAAGGTGGTGTATTATATATTTAAGATCCTTAATGAAAAAGACTTTCAGCCAAGAATTCTTTATCCAGCCAAGTTGTTCTTCAAAACTGAGGGAGATTAAAAACTTCAAAGATATAAACAAAGACTGAGAGAACTAGTAAACAAGAGATCTTCCCTACAAGAAATACTAAAGGGAGTCCTGTCAGCTGAAAAAAGAGGAGAGGGGGGACTGGAGGAGGGCACAGAATTGAAGAGTACGTGCAACCTTAATGTAAAGGATAAAAAGGGAGATAAGGAAAAGAATATATAGACCTGACAACTAAAAACTAAAGGATAAGATGGTAGATTTAAGAACTGCTTTTACAGTAATATCTCCGAATATTAACAGACTAAAATCACCAATTCAGAGATTAAGATTGGCAGAAAGGATTAAAAAATATTCCTCTATATGCTCCTTACAAGATCTTAGACTCAAGGACACAAATAGATTGAAAGTGAAAGGATGGATAAAGATCTTGTGTGCAAGCTGTAACCAAGCGAAAGCAGGAGTAGTATCTATTATTAATATCAGATAAAATAGACTTTAAATGTAAAGAAACCATCAGGGAAAAAGAAGGATACTACATATTAATAAATGAGACAATTCACCAAGAGGAAATAATGACCATAAATGTTTATTCTCCTGATCAAGGAGTTATAAAGTATGTATGTGAGGCAAACATTGGCAAAACAGAAGGGAACTATACCAGTTTCAACAATAATAGTGGGAGCCTTCAATACATCACTCTCCACTATAGACAGAACAAGACAGAGGCTCAACAAGGAAATAGAGACCTGAACAATAGGATAAATGAATTCGACCTAACAAACATAAATAGATCGTTATACCCCAAAACACCAGGATATACATTCTTCTCTAGTGTACATGAAACGTTCTCCAGGGTAGATCACATACTGGGACACAAAATAAAGTCTCTATAAATTAAGTAAGACTGAAATTATCCAAAGCACTTTCTCTGACCACACAGAATAAAGCTGGAAATTAATAATCACCAAAGAACCGGAGCTTTTATAAATACATGGAGATTAAACACACACTCTTAAATGATCAGTGGGTCAAAGACGAAATTGGTAGAGAAATCGGTGAATATGTGGAGACAAATGATAATGAGAATATAACATATTAGGACTTATGGGATGCAGCAAAGGCAATGCTGAGAGCGAAATTTATTGCCCTCAATGCCCATATTAAAAAACAAGAATGAGCAAGGACTTAATAGCTCACTTGGAGTAATTAGAGAAAGACTTAACTGTTTACCTGGACTAATTAGAGAAAGAACAGCAAACGAACTACAAAGCAAATTAAAGAAGAGAAATAAAGATTAAAGCACACATAAATGAACTGGACAACAAAAAATAGAAAGAACTGATAAAACCAAAAATTGGTTCTTTGAGAAAATCAATGGACCCCTAGCTAGACTGGCAAAGAAAAAAAAAGACAGGATGCAAATAAAGAAAATCAGAAACAAGAGGGAGGTTGTTACCAGGGATCCTGTAGAAATTTAAAAATTTATAAGAGAACACTACGAAACACTATAGGCCACCACACCAGACAACCTAGCTGAAATAGACAAATTCCTAGAAACACACAAATTACCTACATTGACTTGAGAAGAAATAGAGGATTCCAACAAACCAATTAAAAGTAAAGATAATCCATCAGTCATCAACATCTTCCTACAAAGACAAGCCCAGGACCAGACAGCTTCACAGGGTAATTTTATTAAACATTCCAAAATGAACTAACACCCATCCTGTTTAAACTCTTCCAAGAAATTGAGAAAAAAGGAATGCTACCTAACTTATTTCGTATATCTAATATCACTCTAATACCAAAATCAGATAAAGATGCTACAAGAAAGCAAAATTACAGACCAATCTCCTTAATGATCATAGATGCAAAAATTCTCAACAAACTACTAGCAAATCCAAGCCAATGACACATTAAAAGAATTATACATCACGACCAAGTAGGGCTTATAAAAGGAATGTAAGGATGGTTCCACACAAGAAAATCAATCAGCATAATACAGCACACCAACAAATTGAAAGGGAAAAATGACAAGATTATATCAACTGATGATGAAAAAGCATTCAACAAAATTCAGCATCCTTTCTTGATAAAAATATTTCAAAAGGAAATATTTATTCCTTCTAGCCTCTTATATTCTAGAGCAGCTAGAAAGAAAAATCTGAGAAGATGGTATGGTAACCCATGACAAATTCTGGGATCTGTCCTATAACTACTTGTTGAACAGTGCTTTGAAAACTATTGCTTTTTTCTTTCTTTGCTTTGCATACATGTTATATTATACAATTTTAAAAGTTTAAAAATACTTCAAAAGGTAGTAATTGAAGAATCATAAAGGGCATATATGAAAAAACCATAGCGAGCATCATACTTAATGGTGAGAAACTGAAAGCATTCCCCCTAAGATTGAGAATGAGACAAGGATGCTCATTTTCACCATTATTCAACATTCTACCAGAAATCCTAGCTGGAGTGATTAGACAGAAGAAAGAAATAAAAGCATCCAAATAGGAAAGGAAGAAGTAAAATTTTCATTATTTGCAGATGATATAATCCAATACTTGGAAAACCCTGAGAAATCTACGACAAAGCTACTTGAGCTAATGAACAAATTCAGCAATATTGTTGGATACAAGATAAATGTACAAAAAAAATCAGTAATGTTCCTATAAACAAGCAATGACCTACCTGGGGAGACAATTAAGGCAAAAATTCCATTCAAAACAGTGACCAAAAGAATCAGGTATTTAGGATTAAGCCTAACCAGGGATGCCAAGGAAATGTACATAGAAAACTACAACACATTGCTAAATTTCTTTTAGGAAGGTTGAATGTTGTTAACCTGTCAATTCTACCCAAATTAATCTAGAGGCTTAATGTAATACCAATTAAAACCCCAACAGCCTTCTTTGAAGATATGAAAAACTTGCTTTATTCATTTGGAAGGGAAAGAGACCTTGAATAGCTAAAGATATCCTAAAAAAGAAGAGCAAAATGGGAGGACTAACACATCCTGACTTTAAAGATTATTATAAAGCCTCAGAGATAAAAACAGCATGATAGTGGCACAAAGATAGAAGTATCGACCAATGGAATTGAATCGAGGGTGTGGAGACTAACAAATCTATGGATAATTGCTCTTCAATAAGGCCCCCAATTCCATTGAACTGGGACAGAACAGTCTTTTCAATAAATGGGCATGTGAGAATTGGATATGAAAAGCCAACAAAATGAAAGAGGACCACAGCCTTACACCCTATATAAAAATTAACTCAAAACTGATCAAAGACCTAAATATAAGAGCCAGTACCATAAAACTACTAGAAAAAAACAGAGGGAAACATCTTCAAGATCTAGAAATAGGAGGTAGTTTCTTAAACTTTACACCTAAAGTACAAGCAACAAAAGAAAAAATCGCAGATGGGAACTCCTTAAGATCAAGAGGTTCTGTGTCTGAAAGGACTTTGTCAAAAAGGTGAAGAAGCAGCGTATATAACGAGAGATAATATTTGGAAACCATATATCAGATAAAGGCTTCATATCCAGCATACATAAAGAAGTTATACAACTCAACAACAAAAACAGACCAATTATAAAATGGGTAGAGGATATGAATAAACCTTTCCAAAGAACAAATACAGATGGCTAAAAAGCGCATGAACAGATGCTCATTTTCATTAGCTATAAGGGAAATGGAAATCAAGCTGACAATGAGATATCACCTCACACCTATATGAATGGTGACTATTAAACAAACAGGAAACTACAAATGTTGGACAGTATGTGGAAGAACTGGAACACTCATTCACTGTTGGTGGGAATGTATAATAGTGTAGCTACTGTGAAAAACAGTTTGGTGATTCCTCAGGAAACTAAATATTGAGTTGCCCTATGACCTGGCAATACCAATACCCGGTATACATCCAAAAGAGCTGAAAGCAGTGATATGAACAGACATTTGCACACCGATGTTCCTAGCAGCACTATTCACAACTGCCAAAAGATGGAAATAATCCAAGTGTCCATCAATAGACAAGTAGATAAACAAAATAATGTATTTATATAGAAGGAATATCATGTAGCAGTAAGACGAAATGAGGTCCTGAAGCTTATGACAACGTGGATGAACCTTGAGGACATAATACTGAGTGAAATAAGACAGACACAAAAGGACAGATACTGTATAATTTTGCTACTATAATTCTGGTAAAGGTAATCTCAGAGGTTACACTATAGAATATAGCAGACCTAGAGGTACACAGAAGCTAGAGATGGCAGAAAGTCTACCCAATTAAGGTTGAACTTAAACAAGGGAATATAGAGGAGTGATGGTAACTAAATAGTGGGGATATAAATAACATCTCTATATTGAAGGGGATGTACAATACTATCTAAAATTATAAATAAATTCTCGCATGAACTATTTTAAAGGTTTGATACTGGATAAAGTGTCAAAAGTTGAGGGGTATAGGGGTAAAACTAAAAATTACATGTTATGGCCAATAGTTAATAGGAAGACATCAACAACACCACAGCACTACTAGAGGCAACTCACTGGTGGGGGGTAGGGAGTAGGGACAAGTTAATAGGAGTAGCTTTGATTTGATATTTGATGAGGCTGTGCTAGTTGGTTCTTTGTCTCTATGGACCAATGAAAACTGTCTAAAATTGAGAGTGCTGCTGATTATGCAAATAAGTGAAGATATTGTAAGGCATGGTTTGTTTATTTTAGACATTATCCATGATGCCCTAAAATAGATTGAGGAAGTGAAGGATATAATGACTGAGAAGCAGAATGGTAAACTGTGATACATTTATACGATAGCATATAATGCGGTACCGAAAGGAAGGACGTCAAGAGGCACGCAACAAACACAACTGGGGACAATGTGCTGTGCAAAATAAGCCAGAAACAAAAAAAAAACATGCTAAGGTCTCTTTTAGAAAATACTTGCAAGAAAATCGAGAGCCTAGATTGTAAGCCCTTATAGCAGTCACACTTAGTGTGTCCCCTGAGGGTCCTAAGGAAAACAAAAGGAACTATTAAACTTTCCTATCTAGGAAACCCCAGGTCCTCTCTCAACCATTGAGGATTCCCAGGAAAAGAGGCCAAGCCCTGGATTTTTAGTCTTGCCTTATAAAACTTATTTATGCAGTAGAGAAGCTAAGACTACTTAAACAAGGCCTAGGAGTTGCTTCCAGGAACTCTCTTTTGTTTCTCAGATGTGGCCTCTCTTAGCCCAACTTTGCAAGGAAATCATTACTCTCCTGCCCACATGGGACATGACATTCAGGGGTAAAAGTCTCCCTGACAATCCTGGGGATGAGTCTGGCCCTGGCACCATGGGATCGACAACACCTTTCTGACCAAAAAGGGGAAAAGAAGTATAATAAAATAAGGCATCAGTGGTTAAGAGAGATCAAATAGAATCAAGAGGCGACTATTATGCAAGCATCAGTTAGAAAGTACTCATTGCAATGGTTTGCTAAACCCCATTCAACATCACTCCTGTTAACTCTTAAGAACATCTAGGGCTCGAAATGAGACTATAAAAGTTTCATGCACTGAGTTTGCTTTCCTGGAACCAATAATTTCCAGAGGGTTCCTAGGCAAGGTATAAACTGAAACCCAGAAGGACCAGCCTCTCCAAGATTATCAACTAATTATATACCCCTATCCTCTACTGTTGACACCGTTTCTTAACATAAAAAAATCAGAATAGGCATTGCCTTAAGATCCCTATAGGTAGATTGGGAGAAGGATCAAAGGAAAAGGAGGAGTTGTAATAGAGAAAATAGGATTTAACAAATGAATATGACAGTTGAATCACTGTATTGATACTGCTTCTAGCCTACCATGTTTCTGAGCAGCTAAAAGGAAAAATCTGAAACAGTGGAAAGGTAACTACACTGGCTTGAAACTTTTATGTACCCCAGAAATGCTGTGTTCTTTAATCCCGATTCAATAATGTAGGGTGGGATCGTCTCATTAGGTTGTTTCCATGGAGATGTAACCCACTCAATTGTGCATGTGACCTTTTGATGTGACTCTGCCTATTTGTGTCTTGATTAGTTTACTGCAGTCCTGTAAATGGGGAAATATTTTGGTTGAGAGCCCAGAGCCAACACAGACACAGATAACTGGAGATGCTTGCAATGCTGAGAGTAGGCACCTAGACAGGGATGTTTGGAAATGCAGAGTCCAACAGATTCACCATGTGCTTCCCATGAGAGACTAAACAAGCTAGAACCCAGAGGTCTACCCTGGAGGAGCTAACTGAAGGCCCACAGATGCTAAGAAAGGAAACCACTGAAATCAGAAGCTGGAAGCAAAGAAACCAGGAGCAAGGACTAGCAGATGCCAGCCAGGTGCCTTACCGTGTGACAGACACTGGACATTCTTGAGTCAAAGTATCTTTCTCTGAATGCCTTAGTTTGGGCATTTTTAGGACCTTAAAACTGCAAACTTGTAACTTAGTAAATTTCCTTTTTAAAAGCCATTCCATTTCTATTGCATTCTGGCAGCATTTAGCAAATTAAAATAACAACCCATAACAAACTCTGAAATCTGTTCTATAACTACTTGTTGAAGGGCACTTGGAAAATTATTTTCTTCTTTTTTTTCTTTGTATATATATTTCACAATAAAAACCTTTAGAACACAGAATGACTATAGTTTATGGTTTTAACATTTATGAGATAAGATTACCTACGAAAAAAAAAAGTGATGAAAGTATAATTAGCTACTCAAAGCACAGGAACAAAGAAACAGACAAAAACAATGGAAAGCATTAGCCAAGAGACTTAAAGTTAAAGAGAATGAGTTCAACTACAAGAGATCTACAAAGACTGACATTGTGGCAACTGGCATTGCACAAAAGCAATGTGCTGGTTTGAAAGGAAGTATGCCCCCTAGAAAAGCCATGTTTTTTTATCAAATCCCACTTCATAAAGGTGGAGTAGACCCTATTCAATACTGTATGTTTGAAACTGCAATCAGATCATCTCCCTGGATGACGTGATTTAGTCAAGAGTGGCTGTTAAACTGGATTAGGTGAGGACATGTCTCCACCCATTTGTGTGGGTCTTTATTGGTTTATTGGAGTCCTATAAAAGAGGAAACGTTTTGGAGAATGGGAGATACAGAGACAGCAGAGCAGAACGACATAGCCATGAGAAGCAGAGTCCACCAGCCAGTGACCATTGGAGATGAAGAAGGAAAATGCCTTCCAGGGAGCTAGCTTCATGAAACAGGAAGCCAGGAGGAGAAGCTAGCGGATGCTGCTGTGTTCCCCATGTGCCCTTCTAGATGAGAGAGGAACCATGACTGTGTTCCCCATGTGCCCTTCCAGCTGAGAGACAAGCCCTGACTGTACTTGCCATATGCCTTCTCACTTGAGAGAGAAACCCTGAACTTCATCAGCCTTCCTGAACCAAGGTATCTTTCCCTGGATGGATGCCTTTGACTGGACATTTCTATAGACTTGTTTTAATTGGGACATTTTCTTGGCCTTAGAACTGTAAACTAGCAACTTATTAAATCCTCCTTTTTAAAAGCCATTCCATTTCTGGTATATTGCTTTCCGGCAGCTCGCAAAGTAGGACAAGCAAGTTAGGGTGGATCGAAGGTCAAAAATAATTCAGAATTAACGCTCTCATTCCCACTTTAAGATTGCTGAAACTAGAATTATTTATTCTATAAAGCTACTTACAGCAATATGACATATACAACGATTATCTGAGAGATCAAATCAAGAAAACTAACCTTGTGGTTCAAAGGGAAAAACTCATTGTCTTGCTCAGATCCCAATTGCCTTGGTCTAGTTCTGGGCAATCTAGAAATAGAGGAAGATGAGTTGATTTCTTCGTTGGTACTTTTTTCCAACTTATTTAAATTATCTCTCCTTCCATTTTTGGAGGACACTGGTGATGTATATTCTCCAGGAGTTTTAACAAGTCGCACATTTACTGACTTTCCATTTATATCTATTCCATTCATTTCTTTTGCAGCCATCTTTGCATCACTGTTTTTACTAAAAGCAAGAGAAGCATATCTAAAATATAAAAGCAGAAAACGAAAGGGTTATATTTGATGACTTTAACTTATGTCAAACTTAATTTTCTAACTACTGGCTAAAAATATGTCATTCACAAAAGTAACTACTCTTAGGAACAGAAAGTTACTACACTTATCTTGGAACTAGGAAGAATATTTATTTAGGATAACTAAATAAATAACAAATCAAAGATGAGAAATAAAAGATAGTAAAGCTTTATTCAACATTTCTTATAAATTATCTCCTAGTAGTTTTATATTAAAATGTAATATTTTGGAAAACTCAAAAGAATTCCTAGATCAAGATATACTAGAGGAAGCATTCTGTGCCCCAGATTGGGAGACATGGTGGGCATTAAAGCTCTTGTGGCATTATCATTAAGTGGGGCTATTGGACTATTTTTATGCTGGGACGTGCCTTAGAAAATTATGGTGTTTACTGACCCTTGTTTGTCCTGAAATTTCATGCCTTCTCACCCATTCCCCATTTATTGCCAAAAGGGCCACATATGACTGAGATGGGGCAAGTAGTGCCTATTGGGAAATGGCATATTTCTTCACTACTGGAATTGTTGTTTCTGCCTTTGGACTTCCTGTTATTCTTGCTCACATGGCTATGATCAAATGGGGAGCCTGTGGCCTTGTGCTTGCTGGCAATGCAGTCATTGTCCTTACAATTCAAGGTTTTTTCCTTATATTTGGAAGAGGAGATGATTTTAGCTGGGGAGCAGTGGTAGCACTTTATTCTGAAACAATACATTGAATGTCTTAGAATACATACTATATATATATATATATATACACACACACATGGTATTTTATTATGAAATTTAATATGCTGTTTTTTTAACACCTTTATATCATATTCATTTTAAGGAGGACTAAATGTGTAAAAAAATTAGTTTTATTCCTAGCAAACAGACCTCGCCATTTACTTAAGTTGAATTATGTTACTTATTTGGCTGTTCATGTAGTCATGTTCCTTCTTAGAGATAGCTGCTCACTTAGGCAATACATTTAAGCCTTTCCCCAGGGGATGTGCTTGGGTAGGCAGATAACATGAGAGAAGTCTCAGTTCTGCTTAAGACTTCAGAGATTTGTTTTTGGCCCAGAAAGACAGAAGTGGCTCCCTCTGTGTGTTACAGACCCTTGCTTCTCAAAGGGTGGTCCACAGATCAAGAGCATCACATTTCTCTGAGAGGCATATTAGAAATGCACAATCTGAAGCTCCATGCCAGATCCACTGCATTTTGATGAGATCCCAAGTGAACTGTAAGCACATCAAAGTCTAAAAAGCTCTGCAGTAGAAGGGTAAACAGCATACCTAGCTTCCTTATCTTCCCTGGGCCAAGCCATTTAACCTCTCAGGGCATAAGTTGCTCATTTGTAATACTTATCTTACCTGATCTCATGTTGAGGCCTGCTCCAGACACTTTTTGGTATTTGCTAAATGTTCAAACCTGTAATATATAGGCTTTTCCTCACATTTGTGGCAAGGGCTCTTGCTAGGAAGAGAGATGGTCTCTCATCCTCTGAAAGGAGCAGCTGTTTCACAGTGCAGGGGGACAAAGTAGCTTGAAAGCCCCAAGAAGATGCAGGAAGGGGCAGGGCTGGAAACAGTCTCTGCTTCTACCAGAATACGGAGGAATAGAGACGTAATACTTACTATTTCCGTTTATAATCTGGCACGTCTTCCTAGCTCCCTTCCTACATCACTCTACCCCTTTTCCCCAGCAGTTCTGATTTGTCCTTGCTTCTTAATGGCTCTCAGTTCTTCTTATTATAAGAGAGACACATGGAGCCAAGTAAGCAAGCAGAGAATGGACTGCTTAATTTTATTTACATTCTGATGGACTCATTGTCTTTCATGTCCTATAGGAATTTTATTTTTATAACTTCATGCCACCTTTAAAAGAATCATTGGAATATATTTCATGCTGGACCCTGTAATCAGTTTTTCTGGCACAACTAACTTTTTATGTCCAAGACCTATTGAGAAATATGGGAAATAGAACAAATTGATCAGAATATAACCAAAGATTTTTAAACATTATTAATGTATGATGACACACACATTCACAACACTTAAACCTTGAAGTTTAAATCTTGGTAATTGGCAAGCCCCTTCATATTCTTTTACAGTGCTGGAATGAGGAAAAGATAAAAGGATAAAGTGTAAAGTTTTCTTTGGCCTTGTGCATGACTTTATGTTTTTAGCATTCTATGTATGTATAGAATTGTTAAGATTATTTCCAATATTTATATTAGAAAAATTAATAACTTTATAAATTTACCATCATTTTAAATAACAGTTGTACTTATTGCATTGTAACAAATTTCACTTTTTGACACTAGAAAAAAAGATATATTACTAGAAATATTTTTGGATGTAAAATAAAATAATCAACTGAATTTCTATTCGTCATCAGTGAGTGAGCTAGTTTGAAAGGATGTATGGACCCTAGAAAAGCAACGTTTTAATCAAAATCCCATTTCATAAAGGCAGAATAATCCCTATTCAATACTGTATGTTTGAAACTGTAATCAGATGATCTCCCTGGATGATGTGATTTAGTCAAGAGTGGTTGTTAAACTGGATTAGGTGATGACATGTCTCCACCCATTTGGGTGGGTCTTGAGAAGTTTCTTGAGTCCTATAAAAGAGAAAACATTTTGAACAATGAAGGAGATTCAGAGAGAGCAAAGAATGCTGCAGCACCATGAAGCAGGGAATCCACAAGCCAGTGACCTTTGGAGATGAAGAAGGAAAATGCCTCCCGGGGAGCTTCATGAAACTGGAAGCCAGGAGAGAAAGTTAGCAGATGATGCCGTGTTCGCCATGTGCCCTTCCAGCTGAGAGAAAGGCCCTGACTGTTTTCGCCATTTGTTCTCTCACTTGAGAGAGAAACCCTGAACTTCATTGGCCTTCTTGAACCAAGGTATCTTTCTCTGGATGCCTTTGATTGGACATTTCTATAGACTTGCTTTAATTGGGACATTGTCTCGGCCTTAGAACTGTAAACTAGCAACTTATTAAATTCCCCCTTTTTAAAAGCCATTCCGTTTCTGGTATATTGCATTCCAGCAGCTAGCAAACTAGAACAGTGAGAAACTATAATTTTTTGAAAGCCAGTATTTAAAGTAATACAAAAAATCCATTCCTGAGTTGTAACTGTTATCGCTAAGTTCTGAGGTGCTGAGCTTTTTGTGTATAACCTGGCTGCTCCCTGGAACATATCTGAGTTATACCTGAGACTCAGAGCTAGGGTTTTGCAGTTTGAAAGTCAGAAATACCCCATACATCAACTGTTAAAAGAGATGAAAAAGAGATTAAACTTCCATTAGAGATATAAATGAAGCTGATCTTGTTAGGACTAAGGTAAATCAGGCTAAAGGATAAAGGATGATATTGACTGTATTTTAAAACTTCAACTTCTGTGTGAGACCAAAGGAAGAGATGTTTATTTGGTGCAAAATTTATATTTTCTGCAGCACACTATTTAACTTGCAGAGTCAGTTTATTTGAATGCCATAGTTACATGGAACCTTGAATAGGGAGTGAGATCTTGTTGGTTTGTAAGGTTATGTGATACCCCCATACATCTCAGAGTAATCTGGGCAGAAGATAAAAAGTGTCTGCAAAGTCCCCTTCAGGGAATGGGGGGAAATGTGAAAATATTAAAAACTGCCCCACCTGGGGAAGACCTGGTATTTTTGCAAGCACTGGGGACTACCAATTTAACAGGCCAAGCCCTTTATCTTGGGGCTTGTCCTTATGAAACTCATTCCAGCTCAGGAAAAGCTAATCCTACTTATAATTATGCCTACGAGTCACCCCCACAGAACCTCTTTTACTGCTCAGATCTAGCTTCTCTCTCTCTAAGCCAATTTAGCAGGCGACTTCATTGCCCTCCTCATGTGGGATATGATTCCCACCGGTGTAAATCTCCCCGGAAATGTGGGATATGACTCTTGGGAGTGAGCCTACCCTAGCATTATGGGATTGAATAAGATTCCTTGACCAAAAGGGGTAAGAGAAATGAAACAAATTAAAGTTTCAGTGACTGAGATTTTCAAACATATTCGAGAAGTCATTCTGTAAGTTATTCTTATCCATTATACAGATATTCCTTTTCAGTTTTGGGTGTATCACAGTAGGTAGAGGGAAATGCTTGAAACAGCTGAATTGTAATCCAGTAGCCCTGAATCTTGAAGATTTATGTATAACTATATAGCTTCTACAGTGTGACAGTATGATTGTGAAAACCTCGTGACTGACAGCCCCTTTATCCAGTGTGTGAAGAGATTAGTAAGAAAATAAAGACAAAAAATAAATAATGGGTGGCAGGTAGGGAGCATAGAATGTTTTAGCTACACTCTTTTGCTTTTATTTTTATTGTTTATGTAGTAGTGAAAATGTTCAAAAATCAATTGTGATGGTGAATGCACAACCATATGAGTACTGTGAACCACTGACTGTATACTTTGGATGAGTATATGTTATATGAATATATCTCAATATAATTGTATTAAAAATAACACAAAAAGGTAAAAAGGAATAAATCTAATAGAAGCTGTGTGGATTCCTGTTTGTACAAAAATACAAATGGAAAAATATGCCCTCATGGAAGGGAAGGATTCAATATAAAAAAGGCATGTAATTTCATCAGATTTATCAATAGATCTAATTCAATTTCAATAAAAATCCCAAAAGGTTTTCCCATTGAACTTAACAACCTGATTTGAAAATATGGAAAAGCAAGTAACTTCGAGAGTCAAAACACTACACATATAGGCAAAGTAGACACTACACATATAGGCACAGATTAGTAGTCTAGGACAACTCGTTATCCATATGAAAAAAGTTTAAATTAATCCCTATATACAAACATATATATAAACTCCAGATAGATCAGAGGTTTAAATGTGAAAGAACAACATTTTAAAATATTTAGAGAATACATAAAAGAATGTCTTTATGACCTTAGAGTAGGAAAATATTTCTTGAATATATAAAAATCACTAATCGTAAGAACTACAAGTTGTTTATTAATAAAAAGAAATCATAAAAATTGAAAATATAAGCCCCAAAGCGAGGAAAGATATTTGCAACATATGCAACTGTCCAAAGTTCGTATTCAGAATATATTACAAACTCTCAATCAATAAGAAAAATTCAAAGAACTGAATATAAAAAAAAGGGCAAAGAAAAAGATAGGCACTTCACAGAAGATATACAAGACTGCCAATAACAGACGTTCAACCTTATTAGCGATGAGGGAAATGGAAATTAAAATCAAGAGGCACTATTCATGGCTGCCAAATTGGCAATACTGACACTCTGTGCACAAGAGTGTAAATCAGCAGCATCACCGAGTCTGGCATTATCTAAAAGTGCTGGGTTTATATAGATGCTGAGACTCATCAGTTAGTTCTACTTTGAAGTATTCACCTCAGAAAACTCTTGCACATCTATGACCAGAAAACAGGTGAAAGACTGTTCAAAGCAGCACTTATTTAAACAGCAGAACACAAGAAACAACTCCAATATCCAACTGTAGTAAACTGAAAAAACAATGAAAATGAACAAGCCTCAGCTAAACATTTCAGAATGGGTGAATTTCCAAAACAATGTTGAATGAAAAATAAATTTCAGAAAAATATAGAGTGTGATTTTATTTGTGTAAAATTTAGCAGCAGCAATAATCTAAACAGTATATCGTTTACGGATATATCTATATATCTGTATATCTACATAGAAAATGTGCTGGTTTGAAACTGTTATGTACCCAAGAAAATCCATATTCTTTGAATTCTAATCTAAACTTGTGAAGCAACCATATACTTTTAATCAATTAAAAGCTATATTCTTTTTAATTAATTAATTACAATAATCCAATATTGTAGTATATGACCTTTTGATTTGATGGAGTTATAACTCTGCCCATTCAAAGTGGGTCTTCAAGATGGCAGCATAATGAGGTGTGTAAATGCCCAAGAACACTACAGAACAACTGTTAGGAGAACATCAGCAACTGGACACACAGCCTACACCAGTTTGGACCAGGTAGAACAGCTGAGATCCCCAGCAGAAGTCCCCAAGCTATGAAGGCTGGTGACCCTCCCCCACGGGCACAGCAGACTGATGCCCCAAGGGGAAAGGAAACAGACTTTACTGCAAGGACTTAGTTTAACCAAGGGCCAATTTCAGAATTAATTAACAAATTGTGACTACTGAAAACAGGTCCCAGCACAGATAAACCTGGAACAAGCACTAAAGGAACTAGTAATTTTTGCTCAGGCAGAGAGGGAAAAAAAAGAAGCTTTTTGAGTTGACCAGTACAAAATACTGGAAAAGGGTTGGACCCCAAGAAAAGGGGCACACAGAGCCTGGAGATGCATAAAGCCACATACCAACTCAAGCTCTGAAAAGACTTTTTTTTAAAACTTTTTAAACACCTCATTAGAAAGAACTGCAAGCATTCTCAGGCTCCAGAACTGACCCAGGCAAGGGTGGAACTAAAGCTTGTCTGAGAGACAAAGTAATTAGTTGGGTGAAAGAGGTTAATTCCCTCAAGGGCTTCTCGTCCCCAAGAAAAGGGGGCCCAGCGCCAGTGGAATCATCCTTCAAGCAATCCAGGCCCCAGGGGCTGGAAAACAAAAACAATCAAACCCACCTGCTGCCTCACCTCTGTCTCAACCACATCCCAGGGAGAGTCTGCTGAAGTTAAAGGTACCACATCACTTTACACTAGTGAGAGGCACTGGGCAGACAAGTGCCACATGCTGGCAGCATAGGAAAAGCACAGAGCCTAGAGGCTTCATAGGAAAATCTGGCAACCTGCTGGGTTTCACCCTCAGGAAAAACAGATGCTGGTTCTTCTCTCCTCCTGAGGCCTGTCTGGTTTGGGAAAATCTGACTGGGGTCTATAATATATGAGGAGACCCTCCTCAAAAAAGAGATTCCATATAGGGAAGGCAAGAAACAGAAAACCAACAGTTGAAAAATTCTGATCAATTAAACAACCTATGCTGGAGGTCTACAATAAGCTGAACTAAATGCCAAAGAACAGATAGAGAACAAAGCCGTCCAGCAAGAAAACCTGAGGTAAAAGAGTGAAAACAAGCTCCAAAATAAACTAATTAATGCCTAGATGCCAGCAAAAAGTAATGAGTTATACTAGGAAAATAAAAAATATGGCCCAGTCAAAGGAACAAACAACACCTCAAATGAGATACAGGAATTGAAACAACTAATTCAGGATTTTCAAACAGACATGCAAAATCTCATCAAAAATCAAATTAACATATGGAACTGTAACCCATACCAAACTGAAATTTGTTCTACAACTAATCGTTGCAATGTACTTTGAAATTTATTGCTTTTATGTATATGTTATTTAAAGAGAAAGAGAAGTATAACCTAGAAGGTAGGATTTAACAAATGAATATGACTGCTGAATCATTATATTGATATTTCTGTTGGTCTCCAGTATCTTTAAGCCCCTAGAAGAAAAAATGAAAAATTGTGGAACTGTAACCCACACCAAACCTTAAAATCTGTTCTATAATTACTTGTTAAAATGTACTTGGAAATTTATTGCTTTCTTGTATATATGCTACATTTCATAATTTAAAAAAACATTAAAAAGTCAAATTAACAATTTGAGGGAGATTATAAGAAAACACTGAACATAAAGAAGAACTTGAAAGCTTGAAAAACCAAATTGCAGAACTTACAGGAATGAAAGACACAACAGAAGAGATGAAAAAACAATGGAAGCCTACAGCATTAGACTGGAGAGGGAGAAGAAAGGATTAGTGAACTAGAAGACTAGACATCTGAAATCTAATACGGAAAAGAATGGAAAAGTATGAGTAGGGTGGTTTCAGCGAATTGAATGACAACATGAAGCACATGAATATATGTGTTCTGGGTGTCCCAGAAGAAGAGAAGTGAAAAGGAGAAGAAAGACTAATGGAGGAAATAATCACTGAGAACTTCCCATCTTTTACAAAAAACATAAAATTACAGATTCAAGAAGTACAGTGTACCCCAAACAGAACAGATCCAAATAGACACACTCCAGGACACTTACTAGGCAGACTGTCAAATGTCAAAGACAGAGAGAATTCAGAAAATAGCAAGACAAAAGCAACCTATCACATATAAGGGAAGCTTGATAGGAGTATATGTGGATTTCTCAGCAGAAACCATGGAGGCAAGAAGGTAGTGGTATGATATATTTAAGATTCTGAAAGAGAAAAACTGCCAACCAAGATTTCTTTTTTCTTTTGTTTTCAATCTTCATTAGTAACAATAATACAACAATTAATAACATCATACATTGAACTCATACAATGACTATCATCATAATTTAGTACTGTGTCTAAGTACATCTACATGATAAATTCCAGAACTGGGGTTGCTAAATCAAAGATTAAATGCATTTGTAATTTTTTTTATCATCACATAGTTGTATATTCATCATCATGATCATTTCTTAGAACATTTGTATCAATTCAGAAAAAGAAAACAGAAAAAAAAATCATACATACTATACCCCTTAGCCTTTCCTTTCATTGATTGCTAGCATTTCAATCTACTAAATGTATTTTAACATTTGTCCCCCCATTGTATATTTTTATTCCATATGTTTTACTCCTCTGTCAATAAGGTAGATAAAAGGAGCATCAGACACAAAGTTCTCACAACCACACAGTCACATTGTGAAAACTTTATCATTATACAATCATCTTCAAGAAACATGGCTACTGGAACACAGCTCTACATTTTCAAGCAGTTCCCTCAGCCTCTCCTTTACATTTTAACTGACAAGGTGATATCAATTTAATGTTTAAGAATAACCTCCAGGACAACCTTTTGATTCTGTTTGGAATCTCTCAGCTACTAACACTTTATTTTGTCTCATTTCGCTGTTTTCTCAATCCCTTGATGCTGAGTCCCAGCTCATTCTAGGATTTTTGCCCATGTTGCCAAGGTCCACACCCCTGGGAGACATGTCCTACATAGAGAGAGGGAGGGCAGTGAGTTTGCTTGTTGTGTTGGCTGGGAGAGAGAGGCCACATCTGAGCAACAGAAGAGTTTCTCTTGGGGGTGACTCTTAGACCTAATTTTGAGTAGGCTTAGCCTATCCTTTGCAGGATTAAGTTTCATATGAACAAACCCCAAGATTGGCGGCTCGGCCTATTGCTTTGGTTGTCCCCACTGCCTATGAGAATATCAAGAATTGTCCACTTGGGGAAAATGAATTTTCCCCCTTTCTCACCATTCCCCCTAGGGAACTCTGCAAATACTTCCCTATTCACTATTCAAATCTCTCTGGGATTTATCTGGGCATCACTCTGGGATTTATCTGGGCATCACTCTGGACAAACCTACAAAATCTCATGCCCTACTCAAGGTTCAAAGTACTATGGTGTTCGATTAAGCTGTCCACATAAGTTATATTAGGAAATGCACTAGTCAAACTACAAATTTTGTACCAAATAAACATTTTCTGCTTGTCTCACACATAGGTTAAAATTTTAAAATATTACCATCTATTTTCAACACCCTGCATTACTGACATTCCTTTGTTCTTCCTCATGAAAAAACATTTTTAAATTTGCACAATTAGTCACTATCATTATACACTTTAGGCATTCCTAGATTATACCATCTCAGTCTTTATTGTCTATCTTTCCTTCTAATTTCATTTGTGCGCCCAAATTTCCTCCCTCTATCATTCTCACATTCAGCTTCATTCAGTGTTCTAACATTATTGTATTACAGTTAGGTAGTATTGCGCTATCCATTTCTGAATTTTTACAATCAGTCCTGTTGCACAATCTGTATCCCTTCAGCTCCAATTACCCAATATCTACTGTATTTCTACCTCCTGATGGTCTCTATTACTAACTGAAATTCTCCAAGTTCATTCACTAATGTCAATTCATATCAGTGAGACCATACAGTAGTTGCCCTTTTGTTTCTGGCTAATCTCACTCAGCATGTCCTTAAGGTCCATCCATGTTGTTACATACTTCATGACTTTATTCTGTCTTATAGCTGCATAATATTCCATCGTATGTACATACCACAGTTTGTTTAGCCAACTGTCTGTTGATGGACATTTTGGCTGTTCCATCTCTTTGCAATTGTAAGTAATGCTGCTATAAACATTGGTGTGCAAATGTCTGTTTGTGTCTTTACCCTCATGTCCTCTGAGCAGATACCTAGCAGTGGTATTGCCGGGTCATATGGCAATTCTATATTTAGCTTTTTGAGGAACCGCAAAACTGCCTTCCACAGCGGTTGCACCATTTGACATTCCCACCAACAGTGGATAAGTGTGCCTCTTTCTCCACATCCTCTCCAGCACTTGTCGTTTTCTGTTTTGTTGATAATGGCCATTCTGGTGGGTGTGAGATGATATCTCGTGGTTTTGGTTTGCATTTCTCTAATAGCCAGGGAAGCTGAGCATCTCTTCATGTGCCTTTTGGTCATTTGTATTTCCTCTTCTGAGAAGTGTCTGTTCAAGTCTTTTGCCCATTTTGCAACTGGGTTGTCTGTCCTTTTGTTGTTGAGTTGAACAATCTCTTTATAAATTCTGGATACTAGACCTTTATCTGATATATCATTTCCAAATATTGTCTCCCATTGTGTAGCCTGTCTTTTTACTTTCTTGACTAAGTTCTTTGATGCGCAAAAGTGTTTAATTTTGAGGAGTTCCCATTTCTTTCTTTCTTTCTTCAATGCTTGTGCTTTGGGTGTAAGATCTAGGAAACCGCCTCCAATTATAAGATTGATAAGATATTTCCCTGCATTTTCTTCTAAAAGTTTTTTTTTTAATTTTTTATTAATTAAAAAAAAATACAAGAAACACAAACATTCCCAACACATACACTC
>PVIY010021420.1:0-42468 GCA_004026745.1 Myrmecophaga tridactyla | reverse complement strand
TGCCCACCAGACTGCCCACAGCCCCTCCAGCTGTGTCCATCGGACTGCCCACAGCCCCTCCAGCTGTGCCCACCGGCCTGCCCAGTGCAGCCAGGAGGACGCCATGGAAGCTGCCGCTGCAGAAGGGTCAGTGTGGCTCCTCTTTGAAATCTCAAGTTCCCAGCTCAGATCTGTGGTCAGCACAGCCAGAAGCCCAGGTGCTCTCCCTCGGGCACTGGGGCTGGTGGGCACTGCCAAGGAAGGTGGGTCCAGGAGGCCGAGCTGGGGCTGAAGACAGCCGAACAGTCAGCCATTCAGAATGAGCACAGGATTTGCAGTCACCTTGAAAGGCCACTTAGGTTTTGGGCATCTTCCCCCTAGGACAGGGACAGATAGATAGCTGCATGCATTGCCCAAGCCCTGGGGACCCCTCTGTGCCTCAGTAGACTCAGGCTGTCCCATCACCCCTGGATGGAGACGGGCTTTCTCCAGCAGGGAAAGGAACCCGTGTCTGCTACCTCCTTCCCGAATCCTTTCCCTCCTCATCGAGACAAGGCGAGGTCACCCACACCTCAGGGCTCTCACTGCCGTATTCCAAAGGGCGACGACCAGGCCTCATGCATGTCCAGCTGCCTCTGGCTCCCCCAATCCTGAAATCCCCACTCAGTGTATCTTCTCTCTCAGTGTCGCAGCTACGTCATTAGGGACATTTGGCAAATTCAGCAAACTGAGCACTTATGTACAAAGCCGCTTCCAGCCGCAACAGAAGAATGGACAGGAGGGCAGAAGAGTCCTCCTCTGGGCATGCGCATGGCTTCTGCCCCCTCCAGGGTCTCCGGGGCTCCAGCCGGCCAGCTCCAGTGCTGCACCTGGGGGGGGGCCCTCAGGTGTGCCCCCAGCCAGTTGCTTCCTCCGTCTGCTCCACAAAGGTAGCAATGCCAGCTTTGGCCTCTTCGTTCCGTGTACTTTTTCTCAGTAATTTCACCTACAGCCACAGCATGTGACTGTTTTAACAAGTCTCCCAGGTCTGCTGACCCCCACCCAGTTTTGAGAATCTCTGGACTTTTGTAACCCTCTGCTCCTCAGCTTCCCTGTGTATAAAGCAGGGATGATGGTGCCACTTGCCTCTAGAGGTGCCAGGGTTAAGGGGGCACAGGTGAAAGCACTTAAGAGCATCTGGCACACAGCAGTGCTCCAGAATGCCCTGGAGCTCATGCCTGCTGGGAGTGAGTTTCAGAGCTGCTTGGAGCCTTTTACTGAGATGCATCATCGTTCCCCCAAGCCTGGTTTCCTTTTCTCCCCAAATCCCCAGTGGGCCCCCAGTCCCTGACGGTGGGATGGAAGCAGCTTCGTGGGACCATCTCCTTACACCCTAGGCTGCTTTTACATGAGAGGAAAATATAATGGCAAACACACTTTAGGAAGCTGAATCATCCAGTGGTGCAATGGAAACAGAGGAGGCTGCAGGGCGGGGGTACAGCTGGGGAAGGGCACGGTGAGGACACAGGCGACAGCCATAGTCTTAAGTACTAAATCGTGGTGACATGGAAAGGAGAGGCCAGGCAGTGGAATCCGTGTTACAGGGAGCACTCTGCAGTGAATTGGATGTCTCTGTGAAGACGTAGAGAGAAACAGTGACTTCAAGCTGTTGAGATGGAAATTTGGAGGATGACTCAGTGGTCTGTAAAAGCTGGCTTGCTCTGGTCCCTTCCTGACTCGGCATTTAGTGACCTTCTGTTGGTAGCTTGAAATTGGGCAAGGTGGAAGGATTTACACCATGGAAATCTGCACATGCTGCAAAAGAGGACTTTGAATCCTCCCGGAGAGTCAGTGCACCAGTGCACCACTGAATTCAAGTTCCCAAAACATGAGAGTCAGAAGGAACAGCTGGTTGGGAGACCTGCTGAGGGCCATTTTAATCATCAGCCAGCCACAAGGCTTGGGGGGCGTGCACACGAAGACAGAAGTGTTGGTGCAAATCGTCAAGGGATGAGTGTGCACCAAGCAGAAAACGGCAGACAGTGAAACCCTCACAGATATTTCCCCTTAGGGCTCAGAGGGAAGAAGACTATGATGGAAGCAGAAGGAGCAGTCGGAGATGAGTGGGAAAGATAGCAATGTTTCATGCCATGGAACTCAGCAGGAGAGAGCACCTGAGAAAAGGTGAAGCAAGGGAGACCCCAGAAAAGGCTGCAGGATTTGGGAATTAGAAAGGCGTGGAGGCAATGTTTATGGAGTGAAAGTTGCGGGAACCAGGTTCCTCAAAGCCTGGACCTAAGAATACCTAGTTAATTTGTATAGTATTCTACAAAACTTCTATTGTAGTGCAGGCTAAAAATAAATGCACATTGATGCATTTTATAAATGCAAAGTATTTTGGAGATTACTTAACTGTTTCTAAAAGAATTGGGTCCTTTACTGATGGTTAAAACCACTCGGGGGTGAGGGCTATCTGATTTACCACGGGATGAGCAGTGATACCAGGCAGGGTGGGGCTTGCATGTGGGGTTTGCCCAGAAGCTCGCACTGTCACCCGCTGGCCAGGGCCAAGCCTGCCCGTGGGGCTGGGCGCACGGTCTTCTGCTCTGTGCCCAGTGGGCAGGAGCCTCCACTGCCCAGTTCTAGCCTCTGCTGCAGGAAGTGCTCTGCCTTTCGTGTCCATGTCGGCCTCCACGTGCCCCAGAGGTGCTAACTTCTCTTCTGCAGGTCAGTACTCTCCGAGTTCTGCAAGAAGGTTCTCATGATATTTTCATGGTTACCTGCTTCTGGGAGTTGGACAGGTGGAGGTGAGAGAAAAAGGAGGAGGAAGGAGCACTCACTGTTACTTTGAACCGATATTCATGAAGCATCTCTAATGGCCAGGTCTTTTTCTCACCACATCATTCTTCCATCTTGCTGGAGATGTCACCTGCCCGTTCTACAGGTAAGTGCTCCCGTGCACGCTCATGCCCAGTGGACTGTCCTTCATGTCCTTCATGCTCATGGCGAGCAGACTCTCCTCCAGGGCTCCCTTGGCCTCTTTCTCACTCTTGTGGGCCGCTGGCCCAGCTGACCTGCACCCAGCGAGGCTCCCTCTACTCCCGGTGAGGCGTCCCCATTGAGTCCAGTGAGGAACTGGGCTTGCAAGAGCCAACCCCAAGCATGTCACCAGTTGGTGGACTCAGCAAAGGCTGTGTCCCTCCAAGGCTCCGCTCCTTTCTCTTCCTGTGTCTCAATGAGGAAGTCCAGAACTTGGAACACTGGCTCGAGATGGCACCCACCCTGCCCTCACCCACTGGACCACAGCCAGAGGGCACCTGCCCAGCCACCTGAA
This sequence comes from Myrmecophaga tridactyla, assembly GCA_004026745.1. Classification (NCBI taxonomy): domain Eukaryota; kingdom Metazoa; phylum Chordata; class Mammalia; order Pilosa; family Myrmecophagidae; genus Myrmecophaga; species Myrmecophaga tridactyla. Next base: position 39,176 of record PVIY010021420.1, on the reverse strand, counting down.
GCCTAGGTCCTCTCGTGCAGTATGGCAAACCCAGGCTCAGCAGGCAGGCCCTTCTTGGCCCAAGGCAAAGCCAGTGATGAAATGCTTGGTGCTTTTGCGAGCCCTAACCCTCACTCTAACCCCTACGATGCCTCCTTCCGGAGCTAGTGCTCTGAGAGCTGGGATGTGTCTCCTGGGCTTTGCAGCCCCAGTAACTGGCAATGAGGTGCTCAGCAGATGCCTATTGAATTAATGAATGAGGAGGAAGAACTGCTTGTCAACTAGTATTGCTATTCATCTTCATAGGTATCACGCATGAGGCCCAAGGAAGTCAACTCTTCAGTAGGTTTGGAACATACTTGAACTGATATTCTTATTTCTATATTGTAGTGCTTTATGAAATTAATTGATTACATTTTTGATCTCGGGCATACAGGATTGAATTAGATGTACTTTTTGGGTCCAGATTCTTTGACATAATCATTCTGTGCAGGGCTGGGATTTCACATCCCTCAGGCTGTTTTCCTGTACCCCATGTGCCTTTTACATTGTTCTGAATTTTCTTTCCCTTTGTAGCTTGCATTTTGCTCACTTTAGTCCAGAAATTTTCTTCTACTGTTTTCTAGTCCACAAATTCTTTTTTGAGGTAAATTTTGCCATTGAATTTTTCAATTATTGAATTCTTATTTGATTCTTTTCCTTTAATAGTTTCAAAGTTTCTAGCTCTTAGCTACCATTCTCCATCTCGAGCTTTTGTTGTTGTTGTTTTAATTCCTCAAAGCTTAAGTTTTTAAAAGACAATGCCTGATAACTCCATTATCTGGATTTCCTCTAGGTCAGATCCTGCTTCTTATTCTCCTGGCTTTCTGATAAGTCCTTTCTCCTGTTTGCTTTGGTTATTTTTGATCAAATGTTAAACATTATATATGACACACTGTAGAGATAATTTGAGGCTCTGTGTGATACCTTGCTCCACAAAGGATTTATTCGTAAGTTATTTTTTTCCTAAAGCAGTTGCGGGCTTAAAGAAAACCATGCAGAAAGTACAAGTTTCCTGTATTCCAACAATTTTCCTATAATTAACATTTTACATTGGTGTGGTTACTTTGTTACATGTGATGAAACAATATTATAATTATACTATTAACCACAGTACATAGTTTGCATTAGAGTTCACTCTTCATGTTGTATAGTTCTATGATTTCTTTCTTTTAATTTTTATTCTTGTAACATATCTACAACCTAGAGTTTCCCATGTAATCATTTTCAAATATACACTTTGGTTGTATTGATTATGCTCGCAATGTTGTGTCAACATCACCACCATCCATTAGCAAAACGTTTTCTCAAACAGAAACTTATTAGTTCCCAGGCTCCACATGCACCTGGCCCCAGCAACCTGTATTCCAGGGCCTGACTCTACAGATTTGCATATTCTAATTATTTCATATACATAAGTTCATAAAATATTTGTCTGTTTTCATCTAGCTTATTTCACTCAACCTGACGTCTTCATGGTTGTTGCATGTATATGAGCAATTTACTCTTTTTGACGAGTGAATAAGTTTCCTTGGCATGTAAGTGCCGCCTGTTATTTATGCGCCATCAGCTGACGTGCCTTTGCATTGCTTCCACCTTTTGGCAATTGTGAATAGTGCTTCTATAAGCATCGATGTGTCAATATCTGTCCAAGTCCCTGCTTTCAATTCTTTTTGGTGTATTCCTAGAGGTGGTATATATTGCCAGATCATATGGCAGTTCTGTACTTAACCTTCTGAGGAACCACCACACTGCCTTCCACAGCTGCTGCACCAGTTTTCATTCCCACAACTATGTAGGAGGGTTCCTATTTTTTCACATCCTGTCCAACACTTGTTTCCCACTTTTTTAAAAAACAATTCTAGTGAGTGTGAAGTGGTGCCTTATTGTGGTTTTGATTTGCATTTCCCTAACGGCTGAGCATCTTTTCATGTGCTTATTGACTATTTGAATATTTTCTTTGGAGAAATGTCTATTCAACACTTTTGCCCATTTTTAAATTGAGTTGCTTGTTTTTGTTGTAGTTGAGTTGTAGGATATATATATATTTATATACTCTGGATATTAAACTCTTATTACATATATGATTTCCAAAGATTTTTCTTGCATTCTTTAGGTTGCCTTTTTGCATTCTTGATAAAATCCTTTGGGAAACAAAAGTTTTTAATTTTGATGAAATTCCATTCATCTATTTTTTTCTTTTGTTGCTTGTGTTGGGATATAAGGCCTAAGAAGTCGTTGCCTGATACAAGCTCATGAAGATGTTTTCTTATGTGTTCTTCTAGTTTTACAGTTTGGATTCTTATATTTAGGTCTTTGATCAATTTTGAGTTAATTTTTGTGTATGGGGTGAGGTAGAGGAAGATTTACTTTTGTTTATGGTAGACATTAGGAAGGGTTCTAATAATTCTAGATGACCTTAATTCAATCAGAATGGGCGTCAATCCTGTAAAGATTGGTTTATTTTGCATCTATCCATTTTGTTGTGTATACATCTGGTTTAATACTTCTGACTGGTTTTATTTTATGAACTTTTCACATTTTACTTATCTAGCCTCTTACTGATAGAATTTTGTTGCTTCTAAATGCCTCTCCATTGTAATAAATTCTGTGATAAACATCCTCATTTTATATATATATATAAATCTTCTTGACCTTATGAGAATTTTTTTGGGTGTGGATCTGAAGAGCAGGTCGGTTGGGTCGTTGGATAAAGAATCAGTTTATTCCACTCAGTATGACATATTGTTCTCCAGAATGGCTTTATTAAATTTGCACTGTCGACATTCATGCATCAGGGCACTCACTTCTCCACGTGCTCATCAACACTTAGTAATATGCAGGCTTTCCAGTGATTTCTGTTCTGATGAGTGCGAAGTCTTTGTCGGTGTTGTTTTAATTTCCATTTCTCTGGTGATTTAGGAAGCTGGCATCTGTCTTAATGGCTTTCCTCTGGGGTGTGGTGCCTATTCAATAGATGCCGTTTCATCTCTTCGTTTCATCTCTTTTTGTTTTTGCTGATTCACAGGCGTTCCTTGCATTATTTAGACCAGTGCAGTCTAACTCAAGTACAGAAATACATTGTAAGTGACAAAGGTGAACGACATATGTAATTGAATGCCACATTATAAAAGTTAAAACTAGATTAAATTAATTTTAATAATATATAGCTCAATATTTCAAAAAATATCATTTCTGCATCTTTGATCTTGTCTAAGCCCTCCGGGTCTGCAGTGCATTTTGCAGTCACAGTACGTCTCGATTTGGACCGGCCACTTCTCACTGGCTTGTTTACCTCTTCCCCCCACCCCAACCCCTGCGTGCATTCGTGTGCCTTTGGAGTAGGTAAGGAAGCTTTCTCACTCTTTCGGTTCTTGTTTGGGGGCGGGGGGTGGGGGCAGTGGTGCATGGTCCGGTAATTGAACCCGGGTCTCCCGCATGGAAGGCGAGCATTCTACCACTGAGCCACTGTGCACCCATCCTTCGGTTCTTTTTCTAATTTATTTTGATCTTTATTTTTCCATATACATTTTACAATTAGTTTAAGTTCCACAAAGCATTATCCAAGATTTTGATTGGAATTGAATGAAATTTTAACTTAGAGAGAATTGAGACCTACAGAGAAGAGTACCCCTCCACCTATTCAGGTGTTGTCTTATACCCATTAATTGAATTTCACAGTTGTTGGTTTTTTTTTTTCCATAAAATGTTGTGCATGCTCTATTCCCACCCAGTTTGGAATCAAGACTCTATTATGACTATTATGACTCATTTTATGATGCTTATGATGAACTGGGAAGCCTTCTTTCTTTTCACTTTTTTTGTTGTAGTAGATAAATATTACTTGTTCTTTGAATATCTGGCAACATTTCCTGTAAAATTCTCTGGACTTGAGACTATTTTTGAAGAGAGATCTTTGATTAACCAATTCCTGCCCCTGTTTTTATCTATTGTCATCTGTTTCTTCTTGTGTCATAGTTTTTCTAAAATGCATGAACTTCATCCTGATTTCCATATTTATATGTATATTATTTCCCCCAAATATTATTATTTCTCTGAAAATATCTGCACTTTCTCATTTTGTGTCATGTTCTTAGTCTTTGCATTGGCCTTGTAATCTATCAAAGTCCTAACTTTTGGTTTGGTCAGTCAACTCTCACTTGTTTGTTCTCTATTTCTTTGGTTTATTCCCTTATCTTTACTTTTGCCTTCTTTCTTGTTTCTTTGGATTTGGAATGTTGCTCTTTTCCTAAAGTCTTGAGTTGAATTCTTAGCTATTTTTTTTCAGCTATCTTTTTTTTTCTCAGATGAAACTGTCTAAAACTATAAATTTCTGAGCATACCTTTAGTTGTGTCCCACAAATTTTATTACATGATGGTTTTGTCATTATTCATGCATATATTTCTATTGAGTTCCTCTTTAAAGCTAAGGTTGTTTAGTAGCAGGCTATTTAATTTCCAGGTAGTGGTGATTTTTCAAAATAACATCTTCCTTGAGATTTATATATAAAATTTATCCTTTGAAGCACAACTGATTTTTGAAGCTCTCCTGCTATTAATCTCAAATTTTATTGCATTATTGTCAGAGAACAAAGTGTGTGTGATGTTTATAAATTTATTGAAATTTCCTTTGTGAAATTTAATGAAGCAGATTTTAGTGAATGTTCCATGATTGTTTAAAAAGAATTTTTCTCTCTTTTGTGCTTATCAATTATATTATTAAATCTTTGCTGGCTCAACTTATTTTTTGTCTATTTGATCTATCAATTTCTTAAAGTGATATATTAATATTTCTAACTATAGCTGCGGCTGTATTACATTCTCTTTAGAGTTGTTTTATACATTTTGAAACCGTCATTAAGTGAATATATATTTATAATCACTTTATCTTCCTGCTCTTCTTGAGCCTTTTTATCAATTTATAATGACCCTCTTAATCCATTTATTATGTTTTTCACATTTAATTATATTGTTTGCTAATTAATTATTATGCTGGCTTATTTTTGGTGGCGGTTTTCCTGGTGTATCTTTTTTCATCTTTTTATGATGTTTTTAAAGTGCCTCATGCAAATAGCACATTGCAGGATTAAAAAATTCAATCTGATTGGTGAGTTCAAATCACATTTGTAAAGTTCCTATTATAACCCTTTTTCTGCTATTTTATTTTGCATTTTCTATTTGCACCATTTCATTTTGGTCTTTTTCTCTTTTCCTTACTTTCATTGAATTTTCTTCCAGTGGTTTGAAAGTTACGTATTTTAGTTATGGTCTTCTTTGAGTTACTTCTAACTTATCAAGACCCACATTTATCCTCACATTTCCTAGGATTCCAGAAGCTAATCACGCCCTATGGCATTTGGACTCATGCATACCCACAATTGCGTGAGACAGTTTTATAAAATCTCATATTTACAGATATCTCCTGCTGTTCTGATTCTCTAGAGTTTTACTCTAGATTGTTATGAATACACCTTCAATTTTCTTATTGTTTTAAACAATTGATAATTATTTGTTTAAGGCAACTCTACAAGTTAAGTTATCTTCTCACGCTTACTTCCAATATCCCATAGGGGTTTCTGGGACTTACTTTTTCTTGCTGGAATTCTCCTTCCAGGAGGATTTTCAAAAGGATCTTGTGTGGTGAACCTTGTATTACTGAGAACATCATTATTCCATTCTTAAATGATAGTTTAGCTGGATATGAAATTCTAGATTTGAAGTTCCTTTACTTTTGCACTTTGAAAATATCGCTTCATTGTCTTCTTATTCCTAGGGTTAGTGATGAGGAATATTTTTGTCAATCTGATTCTTCTCACTTTGAATGTAATTTGTTCTTACTCTCTGGAAGCAGTTCACATGTTCTCTTAGCTTTTGATGCCCTCAGATTTCACTATAATGAGTGCATCAAGTACGGGTTTGCTTCTTTTTTCCTTAATTAACCTATTGCATAGTGAGTAAATATTTTCTGAAGTGTTACATCTTTATTTCAATTTTGGGAAATGTTCAGTAATACTTTCTTTGAGTACTTCCTCTCCTCCACTGTTTCCCTTTTAGTGTCTCCTACTGTGTATACTCCCCGCTCTCCTTCTCCACATTGCTTACATTTTCCATCTCTCTCCCATCTGTGGTCTGCTTGGAATGCCCTGGACAGAGTATTCTAGCTGTGTAATTTTTCCCTTGGCTTGTTTTTTTTTCTTGCCTGGGCAGGCACTGGGAATCAAACCCGGGGTCTCAGCATGGCAGGCGAGAACTCTGCCACTGAGCCATCTCACACCACCTGGCTTTTTTTTTTTTTTTTAATATTTTTATTGTGAAATATCCACATGGACATATACAGTCCAACCATATAATACAATTGATGGCTCACAACATCATCACATAGATGTGTATTCACCACATGGTTATTTTTAGAACATTTGCATCACTCCAGAAAAAGAATTAAAAAGAAAAAAAACCTCATACACACCAAACCCTTTACTCCTCCTTCTCACTGACCCACTAGTATTTCAATCTGCTCAATTTTTTACCTTTTATGTGCCCCTACTATTCATTTATTTTTTATCCTTTTTTTTTTTTACACTCACCTGTCCATATCCTGGATAAAGGGAGCATATCCCTGTGACATAAGGTTTCACAGTCACACAGTCACATTGTAAAAGCTATATTGTTACACAGTCTTCTTCAAGAATCAAGGCTACTGGAACACAGCTCAACAGTTTCAGGTATTTCCCTCCAGCCTCTCCAATACACCACAAACTAAAAAGGGATATCTATATAATGCATAAGAATAACCTACAGGATAACCTCGCAACTTTGTTTGAAAACTCTCAGCCACTGAGACTTTATTTTGTCTCATTTCTCTCTCCCCTCTTTTGAACAAGAAGGCTTTCTCAGTTCCACGATGCTGGGTCCCAGCTCATCCTGGAAGTTTAGTCCCACATTGCCAGGGAGAGCCACACCCCTGGGAGTAACGTCTCATGTATGGGGGAGGGAAGTGAGTTCACCTGCCAAGTTGGCTTAGAGAGAGAGGCCACATCTGAGCAACAATAGAGGTTCTTGGGGGGTGACTCTTATGCATAATTATCAGTAGGCTTAGCCTCTCCTTTGTAGAAACCTTGGCTAGTTTTTAACCCCTTTATTGAGCTCTTTATTTTAGCTGAGATAATTTTTATTCCCAGGAACCCCAGTTCATTCATTTTAAAAATTATAACTGCTTATTCCTGCTTCATAACTTCAATATTCTCCCTTATCTCTTTGAGGACATTTACTTCGCCTCTTTTAGATTCCTTTTCTGAATTCATTAAATTTGCTTCTTTTGGTAAAGGGCGGGTGAGCTGTTTTTATTTAATGGCTCAGTATTTCCCCTTGAAAACCCTATTCCCTTGGAAATATGCCAGAGCCCCTCCCCCATCTGCATGGCTCCTCCAGCCTGGGGGCTCTACCCCGCCCCTGCCCCAGAGAATCTTCCTTCCTCTCCCTCAGCCTGCCCTGAGTCCTCATCAGGGCCCAGGCAGCTGGGCAGGGCTGACCTGGCTATTCCCCTTTAATCCGTGGGGCAGAGCCTGGTCCTCTCAGGGCAAAGTGGGACCAAGAAAAGGGAGAGGCTGAAAGCTCCCCCGGACCCTGCGCCATTCGGTGGCCCTTGTCCTTCAATCATCCCCTCCAAGCAACAGCCACGCCCCTCCATAATAAGCCATGCCGCCACACAGCAGCCACGCTCCCTCCACAGCAGCCACGCCCCCTCCACAGCAGCCACGCCCCCTCCACACAGCAGCCTAGCCTGTCCACGTCCCCAGGGGACCCTCGCAGTTTTAATGGTAGGTTTTAGGGTCCCCAAGGTCCTCTTTGTTCCTGTGCAGGGTTCACTGTTTTATCCTTGCTCCTTTCCCCTTATCCTGCTTGGATTGAATGTTTGGTGGACTGCCAGGTTTCTTGCTTGTGTGGCAGGCTCATACAGTCATGAGGGGGACCCCGTGTTTCCTTGTTCTGAGTCGGGGAGTGACCTCTCTGGCTCACCTCACCCATACCAGTAAAGCAAGAAGGGCAGTGGGGTGACCTCCAGCTGTCCTTTCAGAGCCGGCAGGCTGCCCGCAGGGGGCCGGGAGGAGCAGCGCCTGCGCTGTGGCCATGTCTGCCCTTACTGCCTGGTGCTGGCCGAACGCCCTTCACCCGCAGGAATGATGGGGAAGCGCCGCTCTCCGGACCTGGCTCTCCACCCACGGATGGCGTTTGGCATGCTCCACCTGACCGAGTCAGCCAATGACAGAGGCTGCCTTTACACGGGGCACAGCTCACGGCTAGGGCTCCAGCCTGAAAGGAAAGGCCACGCCTGCCCCTGAGGCAAAGGGTTCTCTAGTGGCGGCACGCTCCTGCTGCAGGCAGAGCTTGGCTGCTCAGGAGAATCCAGGGCATCAGGGCAATCCCCAGGCTGCTCCATGCAGCAGGGGCTGGCACTTCAGCGGTCAGCCTCAACAGGGCATAGGGTTGGGAACAGAGATTAAAACACTCTAATAAGTGCAACGGATAATAAGTAGAGCTAGAAGTTATGCAAGTATGGCACCTGTCACTCGTGTGGCATTTATGAGAGCGTAGTTTGCACCAGGCAAGGTGCTAAGAGCTCTACCTGGATTGTCCCTTCCTGCCTCAAGGACGTCAGGAGATGGCGATAACTGTCAACTCCACCGGGCAGACGGATTCTGGGATCCCAGAGTGCTGGGGCCCAGGCTGGTCCCACCGACTTGCGACTCTCCTGCCTGGCAACGGTGGCATGGCTGCTCAGGACCCACATCCATTTGGAGGTGGTTGCCTAAGACAGACCACCCAGAGTTTACGACCTGAAGAGGCGCTCTGCACGGGCCTGGACTGCCCATTTACCCTCAGTCGTGTGGCTGTCTGGCACCAGAGGAACTGTGTAAATGAAGCAAAGGTGGGAGAGGCCTGGCGCGCCCTCCACCGGCTGTCACTGCGCTTCCCTCCTGCCGCTGCTGCTGCACTGAGTGGGTGCACGGGGGCAGGTGAGGGCCGCACCTGTGATGCAAATCCATATGTGACCCCCAAAGGTGCAGCTGCTGGTCCGTGAAACTTCTCTGGGTGCCCCTGTGAGTGAAGACGGAACTTTCACTTTGACTTTCTTTTGTCTTTTTGATATTTTCCTCATTCTGGTTGGTCTGAGGATCCCAGGCTTGTCTTTTGGGTCTGCTTTACTGATTCATGTGGCTTCTTTCTTTTTTAAAACATCTTATTTTGAAATACTTTCCAACTCTCTGGACAGTTGCAAAGATAATACAAAACTCATGCAGAGAACTCCAACTCGTGTCCCCTCCCCCTGACCCAGACACCAAGATCCACCAGCTTTGGCATTTCTCCGCCGTGCTTTATTTCTTTTTGCAGTGGAGGAATTGGGATGCCTCAGGGCAGGCTTCCCTTCCATTTCTTTGGAGCCGGGAATCCTTACGGAGAAGTGGCTCGTCGCCTCTCCTTCTTCCTTCTGGTTTCACCCACGCGGAAGCTGCTGCGGACTCTGAGCAACCAGGTGGAGCCACTCCTTGCATTTTCTCCTTGAACCAAGAAGTCGGAACAGGCAGAACTCGGTGGTTCGATTGCTGGGGCAGGGTAGGGGTCCCGGAGTGGGGATATCATGGGATTTCACCCTGCAGAGCCCAGCCTGGCCGCTGGGCAATGCTTCAAGAGAAGTGGACAAACCCAGGCCGATGGCCTAGTAGGACCTGGAACTCAGGAAAAGTTGGCTGCAGTTTGGGGTGACGCAGGAATGGATTCTTCTGCTCAATTCACCCTGAAAGGATACCTGCACAGCTTTCCCGTGGGCGATTTAGAGAGTGCCTTTCCAGTACTTAAGGGAAAAGCGGGCTTGATGACGTCATTCCAGCTCTCTCTCCAGCCAGTCTCAGCCTTTTTCCCTGAGCTGGGTTCCAGCCTGTCCACCCTCCGAATGACAGGCACCTTGCGGGGCGTCGCCCCGGGAGCAGGGAAGGGGGGTCGCTATGGAGTTTCCTCCGAGCTGCAGCCACCAAGGCCAGAGGGGGTGGCTCGGCGGAGCCCAGGGCGGCCTCCCCACGGGGCTGCGTGCGGAGCGCGGGCTGGGAAGCAGGCTCAGCGGAGCCACGTTTAACGTGCTGCTCTTGTTATCTGGTTTCCAGGGTGAGTCTCTTCGGACGCCTGGGAGACCCGCGCTGCTCGGCGCTGGAGAGGCCCTGCAGGCTGGGGGCTGTACCTGGCCCTCCCCACGCCTGGCCCTGCGGCTACGGACCGCGTTTCCCGCTTTCCACAGGGGGAACCCGAGGCCCGAAGAGGCCAAGGCTTGCTCCCAGCAGCCGGACAGGTCGGCCTCAGGCTTGCCCACGGGCCCACAAGAGCTTTCACCCGGAGGTGCCACAGGCGCAGCTGCGAAGGCGGGGCCCTTCCTGTTTCCACGCGCTGCCCTGCAGGGGCGGGCGCCACTATCTTCCAGGTAGACGTTCTGCGGCGCAGGGCCGGCCGTAGGCGGGGCCTCCGTGCTGTAGGCGGGGCCTCCATGCTGTAGGCGGGGCCTCTGTGCTGTAGGCGGGGCCTCCCTGTCATCAGGGGGCCTACCTGTCATAGGCGGGGTCTACCTGTCATAGGCGGGGCCTCCCTGTCATAGGCAGGACCTACCTGTCATCGGCGGGGCCTTCCTGCTGTAGGTGGGGCCTACCTGTCATAGGTGGGACCTACCTGTCATAGCTGGGGCCTCCCTGCTGTAGGTGGAACCAGTCTACAAAGTGGGGACTCCTAGACAGTGTTATTAGCATCCTTGTGGAGAAACATGTGCGGCAGCTTTAAGAAATTACACGATGATTTTATATATATGATGCATTTGGAGGAAAAATAAGAGGGCATCCCCTGCTAAAAGAAGCATTTGCACATGTTTGGCTCAGATGCCCTTTCGAGGTGCCTCCCAGCTCTGGATCCTGCTACTCTCTGGTGCCTTGTTTTTTGGCTTCCTCCAAGGTGCCCAGAGAGGGGCTGTGATCTGCTCTCTGGTCTAGAGCGGAACCACAGAAGGCTGAGTGTCATCCAGCAGCTCAGGTGGTTTGGGTTCCTGGTCGGTGAGGGCCTGACAGGTGGTGCCGCCCAGGGGAGGCCGAGGTCCTTCCTCCTCAGGAGGCCGAGCTCACCTGTGTGCTCAGCTGTGGCCAGGCTCATTCTACGGCTGCAGAGCAGGCTCCTCAACGCCCCCTCCAGCGCCCTTCCTCTCCCTGAGGGGGGGCGGTTCTCCCAATCTGTCCTCACCACCCCAGCCCGGAGCTGGGGCAGGGGTGCTGCTGGGCCTCTGCTGTTGGCTTTGAGGGGCAGGTCTTCCTCCAGCGGGCCCTGGGGCACGGGAGAGGTTCAGCACTCCTTTTTATTTTTTTTAAGCTGTTTTTGTAATTGTATAATACAACATAAACAAAGCAAAGAAAGAAAAAAGCAATCGTCTTCAAAGCACTCTACACAAGTAGTTACAGGACAGATCCCAGAGTTTGTCATGGGCTACCCATACCATCCTCTCAGACTTTCCCTTCTTGCTGCTCCAGAATATAGGAGGCTAGAAGGAATAAATATTTTTTTATCATCACAATTGGCTTTTTTTGTGTGAAAAATAACATGTATACAAAAAAGCACTAAATTTCAAAGCACAGCACAACGATTAGTTATAGAACAGATTTCAGAGTTTAGTATGGGTTATAATTTCACAATTTTAGGTTTTTACTTCAACCTGCTCTAAGATACTGGCGACTAAAACAAATATAAGTTTAATCATTCAGCAATCACATTCATTTGTTAAACCCTACCTTCTCTGTATAACTCCACCATCTCCTTTGTCTTTCTCCCTCTCTGTAGGGGTATTTGGGATATGGCCATTCTAACTTCTTCATGTTGGAAGGGGCTCAGCACTTCTTTCACCAACTCTATTTACTTGGCCTTGAGAAGAGGGGTCCAGGGTGCAGGGAAGGAAACAGGGAGCTCTCGGTGTTTGTCTCACTCTTTATGGGACAAGGGCCCTCCCTTTCCCAACGATGAAACTGAGGCCCCGCGGACGCTGTGCACACCCAGAGCCCACAGCTCCAGGACCCCGACGTGACTCTGCTCTGAGGGGCCCCAAGCTGTGGCACAGCCTGGCCTGTGTCCCTGCGGATGCTGTGGAGGCTCCTCTGAGGAGACAGACCCTTTTTCTTACGTGGGAATGGCCAGGGCTGCAAGCCGGCCAGGGGCTCAGACCCATGGGTCTCCTGCTCCTTGTTTGGGCCTAAGGGTCACATGGTGGCTGGGGGGTGGGGGGACGCGGGATGAATTCGAATGGCTATTTGTTTCATGTTGGCACTAATTCCAGACAACTCCAGGCCGCCTAACGGCCAGTCGTACGTCTTCTACTCCATGTGTTAGATGGACGAAGAAGGTGGCCTGTGTTCCTGAGAACGCTGGGAGGCAGGACTCATAGGGTCAGTGTCCCGGACACTGGCTGAAGCTTGACCACAGCAGTCACTCCCCTAAATGCTGAATGAACAACAGGTGCGAGTGTGGCTGCTGGCTGGCAATCTCCGGGAAATCCTTAGAGGCAAAAGGGCCACGATTCCCGAGGTTACCCCATGTGGGGCCCGGGTGTGCCCATTCGTGCCCATGTGGGATGTGTGTGGGCCTCTGTGGACCTGTGTGAACTCCTGTGGACCCGTGTGGACCCGTGTGGGCCTGTGTGGACCTGTGTGGACCTGTTTTGACCCATTTGACCTGTTTTGACCTGTGTAGGCCTGTGTGGACTCATGTGGGCCTGTGCGGACCCATGTGGACCCGTGTGGGCCTGTGCGGACCTGTGTGGACCTACATTGACATGTTTTGACCCGTGTGGACCCGTGGACCCTCTGGGCATGGTCTGAGCTTCTGTGGGCCCTGGCGGTGCTTGGCCCTCACATTGAGTTTTCAGTGCCTTTAGCTGCCGGGCATGGGAGCCCCTTGCACACATCAGCTCCTCGAGGGCCCAGCGTCCTCACTGTAGTGGACGGTGCCACGTCCCCACCCCTGCGAGCGTGAGCCTGTCGTCATTTTCAGTTCAGGTGTGGGGAACTGAGCCAGGAGGGCCCTGAGCTGCGTTACTGGAGGCCTTGTAAAGAGAACCCCAAAGTCAAGTCACAGAAACAAGAAAGGAGAGGACGACACCCCATATGAAGGCAGAGACACAGGTCAGGGAGCCCCGGAGCTGCTGCGGCCAGCACCAGACGCTGAGGCCTGGGGTGGCAGCAGCATGAGGATGCCCGGATTCTGGGCTTCTAGCTGGAGCCCGTGAGCCCGCACGTTCCTGCCGGGGAAGCTGCCCTGTGTGGCACACAGACCAGAGGCCGCGAGCCTAGCGCCCCCCGCAGAGGAGGAGGCAGAGCCCCTGCGATGGTACCGCCACCCAGCTGACAAGTGGCCGAGCCGGCGCCTGGAGATGCCTGCTCTGTTCCTGTGCCAGGGGGCCTGTTCGCGCGCTGCCCTTGTGGGGGTGTGCGGAGGGGGCCCACGCGGCTGGGAGGTGGGCCTCCCGGGGAGCTTCATGAAACAGAAAGCCAGGAGAGAAGCTAGCAGATGACGCCGTGTTCACCATGTGCCCTTCCAGATGAGAGAGGAACCCTGAACTTCATCGGCCTTCTTGAACCAAGGTATCTTTCCCTGGATGCCTTAGATTGGACATTTCTATAGTCTTGTTTTAATCGGGATTTTCTCAGCCTTGAAACTATAAAATAGCAACTGATTAAATTCCTCTCTTTAAAAGCAATTCTGTTTCTGGTATATTGCATACCAGCAGCTAACAAACTAGAACACAGACATTTAAATAAAGACTTCAATAGGTAGATATTGTTTTACTGATTAAGAAATAATGCATGTAGAAAATTTGAGAGAGATATATAAAGTTACAGAGAAGAAAATTGAAAGTCACTCACAAATTCAGAGGTAAAGACTTTTTTAGCATTTAGCCTTCTAGGATTATACACATTTGTACAAGTACATATAAATATATATACACATGTTATATATTTTTTTACAAGAGGAATCATGCAACACATGCCTTTCACTTAACATTTTTTGAACATTGCTGACAGGTTTCCATATCATTTTTGATAGCTCTCTAGTGGTCCATTGGATGGAGACAGCATGTTTATTTAATCAATTCCCCATATTGGATACATTGTTTTCATTTCCGCTATTATAAACAACCTTCTAGAAAGCTTTTCCATGTCCTATTCTATGACACGTGCAAGCATCTGAGCAATAAAAGAGGCTCTCTGGGAGTGAGTCTAGGCGTAATTATAAGTAGGCTTAGCTTCTCCTTTGTAGAATTCTTCTCCTTTGCAGGAAAAAGCTTCATAGGGGCAAGACCCAAGGTTGAGGACCTAGTCTATTGATCTGGTTGTCCCCCCTGCTTACAAGAATATCAGTAATTCCTCAGATGGGGAAGTTCAATATTTCTTCCTTTCTCCCCAGTCTCCCAAAGGGACTTGGCAAATACTTTTTTATTGTCTATCCAAATTACTCTAGTGTGATATATTGGGGCATCACACTAGTCTGGACAAACCAACAAGATTTCACACCATATTCAAGAGTCTATGTACTCATGGTGTTCAAGTAAACTGACCATACAAGTTAAATTAGATAATCTGCTACACAAAATATAAATTTTGCACCAAAGAAACATCTCTCCCTTTGGTCTCTGTTCTAGTTTGCAAGCTGCTGGAGTGCAATATACCAGAAACAGAATAGCTTTTAAAAGGGGGAATTTACTATGTTGCAAGTTTATAGTTCTAAAGCCATGAAAATGTCCAAATTAAAGCAGGGATATAGAAATGTCCAATCTAGGCATCTAGGGAAAGATACCTTGGTTCCAGAAGGCCAATGAAGCTCAGATTTTTATCTCAACTAGAAAGGCACATGGCGGATGTTCTAGTTTGCTAGCTGCCATAATGCAATATGCCAGCAATCGAAATTAAATCCCCTTTTTAAAAAGGGGAATTTAATAAGTTACAAGTTTACAGTTCCAAGGCCGAGAAAACGTCCACTAAAACAAGTCTATAGAAATGTCCAATTTAAGGCATCCAGGGAAAGATACCTTGGTTCAAGAAGGCTGATGGCGTCCAGTGTTTCTCTCTCAGCTGGAAGGGCACATGGTGAACATGGCAGTGTCCGCTGGCTTTCTTGTGGCTCCACAAAAAGGGACTCTCTCCAAAATGTTTCCTCTTTTAAAAGATTCTAGTAAGCTACTCCACCTTCAGTGGGTGGAGACACACCTCCGTGGAAATCTTCTAATCAAAAGTTATCACCCACAGTTGGATGGGTCACATCTCCATGGGAACAATCAAAATGGTCCCACCCAGCAATTTTGAATGAGGATTAAAGAGCATGGCTTTTCTGGAGTCCATCATGGATTCAAACTAGCACAGTCAGTATATCTATCTTCATGCCAATACCATGCTATTTTGACCAGTCACTTCATAATATTCTTTAAAGTCAGGCAGTGTGAGACCTCCCACTTCATTTTTCTTTCTCAAGATATTTTTGGCTATTTGGGGCATCCTGCCCTTACAAATAAATTTGGTTATTGGTTTTTCTATTTCTGCAGAATATGTTGTTGGGATTTTAATTGGTATTGCATTGAATCTATAAATCAATTTGGGTAGAATTGACATCTTCACTACATTCAGTCTTCCAATCAATGAACATGGTATGCCCTTCCATTTATTTAGGTCTCCCATGGCTTCTCTTAGCAATTTCTTCTAGTTTTCTCTGTAAAGGTCTTTTGTGGCCTTAGTTAAATTTGTTGCTAAATATTTGATTCTTTTGTTTGCTATTGTAAATGGATTTTTAAAATTGATTTTCTGCTCAGATTGCTCATTAATAATAGAAACAGTACTAATTTTTGGGGTGTTGATCTTGTACCCTGCCACTTTGCTGTACTCATTTATTAGCTCTAGTAGCTTTGTTGTAGTTTTTTGGGGGGATTGTTTGATGTATAATATCATGCCAACTGCAAACAGGGAGAATTTTACTTCTTCCTTTCAAATTCGGATGCTTCTGATTTCTTTCTTTCTTTTTCTTTCTTTTTTTTTGTCTACTTGCTCTGGCTAGGACTTCCAGCACAATGGTGAAAGTGGGCATCCTTGACTTGTTCCTAAACTTAGAGGGAAAGCTTTCAGTCTTTCCCCATTGAGGATGATGTTAGCTATGAGTTTTTCTTATATTCTCTTTATCATGTTGAGGAAGTTGCCTTTTATCCCTATAATTTGAAGTGTTTTCATCAAGAAAGGATGTTGAATTTTGTCAAATGCCTTTTCTGCATTAAGTGAGGTGATCATGTGGTTTTTCAGCTTTGACTTATTGACATGGTGTATTACATTAATAGATTTTCTTGTTTAGCATTGGCTTTGCATACCTGGAATAAATCCCACTTGGTCATGGTGTAATATTCTTTTAATGTGCTGCTGGTATTTGCAGGTATTTTGTTGAGGACTTTTATGTCTATGTTCATTAAAGAGATTGGCCTGTAATTTTCTTTTCTTGTCATATATTTGTCTGGCTTTGGTATTAAGGTGATGTTGGCTTCATAGAATGAGTTAGGGAGCTTTCCTTCCTCTTCATTTTTTTTTGAAGAGTTTAGCAGGATTGGTAGTAATTCTTTCTTGAAAACTTGGTTGAATTCACATGTGAATTCATCTGGTCCTGGATTTTTCTTTTTAGGGAGCTTCTTGATGACTAATTCAATGTCTTTACTTAGGATTGCTTTGTTGAGGTTATCTATGTCTTTTCCAGTCAATGTTGGTCATTCATGCTTGTGCTGGTTTGAAAGGATTATGCACCCCACGAAGACATGTTTAATCCCAATCCCATCATGTGGAGACAGCCATTTCTTTTACTCCTTATTCAGTGCTTTAGGGCTGAGACTTGATTAGATTATCTCCATAAGGCTGTGACTGATCCAATTGAGGATATTAATTAGAGGGAGATGTGATACCACCCATTCCAGATGAGTCTTGATTAGTTTACTGAAATCCTTTAAAAGAGGAAGCATATTAGAAAAAGCTTCAGAATTATGAGAGCCACGAGAACCATGAGAACCATGAGAGTCCACACTGTCAGAGACATTTGGAGATGAAGAAGGAACATACCTCTAAAGGAGCTTCATGAAACAAGAAGCCTGGAAATAAAGCTAGGAGACAACACCGTGTTTGAGACATTGCCTTTCCAGCTGAGAGAGAAACACTGAACTTCACTGGCCTCTCTTGAGTGAAGGTAACCCCTTGTTAGTGCCTTAATTTGTACATTTTTATAGACTTGTTTTAATTGGGACATTTTCATAGCCTAGAACTGTAAACTTGCAACTTAATAAAAGCCTTTCTGTTTCTGGTATATCATATTCCAGCAGCTAGCAAACTAGAACAATGCCTTTCTAGGAAGTTGTCCATTTCACCTGTCTTGTCTAGTTTATTAGCATATAGTTGCTCATAATATCCTCTCATTACCTTGTTAATTTCTGCAGGGTCAGTGGTTGTGTCCCCACTTCCATTTCTGGTTTTGTTTATTTGCATCCTCTCTCTCTCTCTCTTGTCAGCCTAGCTAAGGGTCCATCAATTTATCGATTTTCTCAAAGAATCAACTTCTGGTTTTGTTGTTTATCTCAGTTATTTTCATATTCTCAATTTCATTTATTTCTGCTCCAATCTTCGTTATTTCTTTCCTTATTTTTTTTACTTTGAGGTTAGTTTACTGTTCTTTCTCTAGTTCTTCCAAGTGAACAGTTAATTCCTTGATTTTTGCTCTTTCTTCTTTTTTAATATAGGCATCTAGGGAAATAAATTTCCCTCTCAGCACAGCCTTTGCTGCCTCCCATAAATTTTTATATGTTGTGTTTTCATTTTCATTTGCTTGGAGATACTTGCTGATTTCTCATATAATTTCTTCCTTGACCCACTGGTTGTTTAAGGGTGTGTTGTTGAGCCTCCATATATTTGTGAATTTTCTGGCCCTCCACCTATTATTGATTTCTAACTTCATTCCATTATGATCTGAGAAAATGTTCTGTATAATTTCAGTATTTTAAAAATCATTGAGACTTGGTTTGTGACCCAGCATATGGTCTACCCTTGAGAATGATCCATGAGCACTTGAGAAAAATGTGTATTCCTTGTGCGATGTTATGTTCTATAAATGTCTCTTAAGTCTAGTTCATTTTTTATGTTATTCAAAATCTCTGTTTCCTTTTTGATCCTCTTTCTAGATGTTCTATCCATTGATGAGAGTGGGGAATTGAAGTCTCCAACTATTAGGGTAGATATGTTTATTTCTCCCTTCAGCATTGTCAGTGTTTGCCCCATGTACTTTGGAGCACTCTGGTTCAGTGCATAAATATTTATGATTATTACGTCTTCTTGTTGAATTGTTGCTTTTATTAATGCATAGTGTCCTTCTTTGTCTCTTTTAACTGTTTTGCATTTGATGTCTAGCTTGTTGGATACTAGTATAGCTACACCTGCTTTTTTCTGCTGGTTGTTTGAATGAAATATCTTTTCTCAACCTGCCACTTTCAGCCTGTTTTTGCTCTTGAGCTTCAAGTAAGTGTTCTGTAGACAGCATATAGATGGATTCTGCTTTTTAATCCATTTTGCAAGTCCATGTCTTCTGATTGGGGTATTTAATCCATTAACATTTGTTTTAAGATTCCACAGCTTTATTGAGTAATTCATAAATAAATACAGCAGATTCCGATTCAGAAAGTAGAAGGGAGCTTGGCCAAGGACGTGGAAAGGGGAAGCTCATTTAGGGCAAATGGAGAAGCAAGTGAGGAGATGTTCTGATTGGCTGACCTTACATTTCCATTTTACATAAGGGTACTTTACAAAGTGGGGAGCAGATTTACACTGCTTCCTATGGTAAACTTACCCATTCTGATGAGATAGTTCTACTGGACTGAAACTATTTCTATCACCAGGTATTGTATCTTAGATGAAATGCCTGTGGTCCTCCATAAAAAAAACTTCCTATTTTTGATGTAGCTATGTGTCTCATATCTTCAATCAGATTGTAATCTTTTGGATGGCAGGGTCCATGTCTTATATATCCACAGACCTATCTATAGAAATAGAGATCTTTTGAGATATTTAGCCTGAAGTCCTCATTTCTCAGGTAACCTATGTCTCAGCTTTATTAAGGGACTTGCTCCAAGATACCAGCCTCCTAGGAGGTACAAGACTGCCCATGGTCTTCCCAGCCTTCTTCTCCCTCTTTCTCCTGCACAGTTTTGGGTACATGGTGTTTATGGGAGAAATGGAACAATGGAACAAACCAACAATGGATGGTTGGAAGGATGGATGAATGGATGGATGCATGGATGGACAGATGAATTGATATTGCTATTTGGTAAAATAAAATGGCCACCTGCATTGGGCATTGCCAGAAAAGACCCCTTTCTGAGAAGGGCTTTTCCAGAAGACAAAACAATTGTCTTGCAAAAGTTTTCTGAGAAAACAGAACATACCCTAAAGTGTTACTCTTAAGCAACACCTAATCCATTAACATTTAATGTGATTACTGTAAAGGCAGTACTTTCTTTTACCACTTTGACTTTTAGATTTTAAATGTCAGATCTAATTTTTTTCTCTTTTTACCTTTACTGGTAGTCTTCATTGCTACACTGTTCTCCAGACCTCTCTCTTCCCTGCCTTTTCCTAATTGCTTATAGTGCTCACTCAAGTATTTGTTGTAAAGCCAGTCTCTTAGTCACAAGTTCTCTCAATGTTTGTCTGAAAATATTTTAATCTCCCCCTTGTTTTTTTTTTTTTCCTCCCCCTTGTTTTTGAAGGACAGTTTTCCTGGGTATAGAATTCTTGGTTGGCAGCTTTTCTTTTTCAGAACCTTTAATATATCATACCACTGCCTCTTCCCTTCCATGGCTTCTGCTGAGAAATCCACACCTAGACTTATTGAGCTTCCCTTGTATGTGATGGATTGCTTTGCTCTTGTTGCTTTCAAAATTCTCTTTGTCTTTGACATTTGACAATCTGATTAGTAAATGTCTTGAAGTATATCTGTTTGAATCTGTTCTGTTCAGGGTACACTGCACTTCATAGATCTGTAATTTTATGTATTTTATAAGCAATGGGAAATTTTCAGTGATTATTTCCTCCATTAGTCTTTCTTCTCCTCTTCCCTTCTCTTCTCCTTCTGAGACACCCACAGCATGTATACTTGTGTGATTCATGTTTTCGTTCAATTCCCTGAGAACCTGCTCATATTTTTCCATTTTTTCCCTATATTTTCTTTTGTGTGTTGGATTTCAGAGGTCCAGTCCTCTAGTTCACTAATCCTTTCTTCTTCTTCTTTAAATGTATTGTTTTAGGTTTCCATTGTTTTTCCATTTCTTCCATTATGCCTTTCATTCCTGTAAGTTCTGCAATTTGTTTTTCAAACTTTTAAGTTCTCCTTATGTCTGCCCAATGTCTTCTTTGTAGACTCCATCAACTCATTGGTTTGGTTTTTAATGAGATGTGGCATGTCTGTTAGAACATCCTGAATTAGTTGTTTCAACTCCTGTGTCTCATTTGAAGTGTTGGATTGTTCCTTTGACTGGGTCATGTTTTCTATTTTCCTAGTATAACTTGTAATTTTTTGGTGGTGTCTATGCATTTGATTTCCTTAATTAGTTTATTCTGGAGGTTGCTTTCACTCTTTTACCTAATTTTCTGGGTAGCTTTGTTCTCTGTTATTTAGTTCAACTTATTCTAGACCTCTAGAATTTTTCAGTTCTTGTTTTTCTGTTTCTTGCTTCACTACATGGAGCCTTATTTTTGAGGAGGGTCTCCTCAGATATTAGAGACCCCAGTCATGTTTTTCCAGACCAGACAGGCCCACATCTCAGGAGGAGAGAGTAGTCAGCATCATTTTTCCCTGAGGGTGAGACCCAGCAGTTTTTCAGACTCTTCTTTGAAGTCTCTAGACCCTGTACTTTTCTTATCCTGCCCAGTATGTTGTGCTTGTCTGCCTGTGGCTTTCCACTGTCTTAAAGTGATACAGCGCCTTTAATTTCAGCAACCTTTTCTTGCCATGGGCATGGTTGAGAGAGAGGCTGCAGTAGTAGGTGGGCTTTGATTGCTTCTGTCTTCCAGCCTCTGGGGCCTGAATTCCCTGAAGGAGGACCTCCACTTGAGCTGGGTCCTGTCCTCTTTTCTTCGTGAAGATACACCCTTTAGGTATTTAACCCCTTTCATCTGACAAGTTACTTTGTCTCTCAGACATGCTGTAGTTCTGCCCTTGCCTGGGGCAGTGCTGGAGGCTGAGAGTGCTTACAGTTTTATCTAGTGAGCTATTAAGAACAAAAAAAGCTTTTCAGAGCTAGACTCTGCTCGTTGGGTTTGCCAATCAAGAGCTTGAGTTGGCATACATTTCTATGTATCTCCAGGCTGTATGTGCCCCCTTTTCTTGGGGTCCAGCCTTTTTCCAGTATTTTGCACTGTTCAACCACAAAAACCTCTGTTTTCTTCCTCATCATTCCCACCCCTTCTCTGCCAGGGCTAAAACGTTAGTCTTTTTAGTTAGTTCCTTTAGTGCTTATTCCAGGTTTATCTGTGCCCAGACCTATTTTTAGGAGTTAATTAAGTCCACAATTGGAGCTTGGTTGAGCTAAGCCCTTGCTACTAGTAAAGTCTGTTTCCTCCCCACTCTGGGAACCAGCCTGTCATGCCCATGGGGGAGGGGCACCTGCCTCTTTGGCCTGAGGGACTTACAGCTCTGCATGGGGTCTCAGCTGTTCCATCTTTTCCAGACTGGTGTAGGCTGTGTGTCCGGTCACTGATGTCCCCCACCAGTTGTTCCATACAGTTCTTGGCTATTTACTAGTTGCTCTGTAAGATGAACTAAATTCCACACCTCACTCTTGCCTCACCTCTATTTTCCTCAGTGCATTTCTAAGTTTGTAGAATGGTAGCTGATCTTCTGGCCATAGGAAGCATGGACTTGAGTGTTTCAACCATAATGGAGTAACAAATGTGAGCAACTGATTCCATTTAACTCCAGTGACTTTCTTTAAAAGAAGTCTAGAAGGCAGACATGGTGACTCCATGTTCATTAGAGGCTGAGGTTCTGTCTTGTCCTCATTTAGTGCACAGCTGTCCTCTTGAAAGTTACCTCTTTGTTCCATAGGGAAGCTGAGGCTCCAGTCATCACATCTTCATTTCAGGCAGGGCTAACATTAAGTCAGAATGCACTGAGGTCACCAATTGTTTTTAAAATATCAATATATTTCTGAATCCAGGCTCCCTGGGTTTCCCTCAAGATCAGCAGCTGAAAAGTCAATACGAGCCAACAGGGCACTCCAGCACTTGGTGCAGTCCTGAGGTGCACTGAGAGTCTAATGGTGGAACAAGTTAACATTGCCCTAATTCCAGTGAGGAAGAAGAGTGGGGAATCGAGTGGGCTTCCTTTCCTGAAAGCCCTACCCCTAGACTTCCACCCCCAGCTCATTGGCTGCCCTGCCTGCAAGGCAGTGGGAAATGTCATCCTGCCACCGGAAGGCTTCCCTCTCTAAGGAGCACTCGTGCTGGGTACACAACCAGCAGTCTCTCCTCAGCAAAACAAACTCTGTGGTAGCCACCTGGGGGAGGCTCAGTCGTTCACACCTTAGTGTGAAATAATGTCCCAAATCAAGTCAGCAACATTTTCTAGAGGGGGTAGTAATGTCTTCCATTATAGTCACTTCTCTGTATGTGCATCTGTGTGCATCTGTGTGCACATGTGTGGTTTGGGGAGGAAAAAGGGGAGGTTTATGCAGCTAAGGTGTTGGATTCCAGAAAGAAAAGAAGGAACACGTTACTCTTTCTAGTTGTAGGTAAAAACCTGATGTTTCCTACTGATGAGACCAACTGCCTAAGAAAACCCATCTTAGGGTTCCTTAAAATAAAACCAAACCAAACAAAGCGAAACTTCCACTCAGAACTAATAGGAGGGTAAATTGGAAGACAATTTGGCAGTCTTTATTGATACAAAAAATTCACACACCATTTGACCCAACCAATGCTCCTTCTGAAATTTGTCCATAGAGATATTTGTCTGCATGGGTGAAGATGTGTGCACAGAGAAGCTGATTGTCACATAGTTCAAAGAGGGAAACTGGGGGTTACATGACCCTCTATCAATTGGGGTTTTGTTAAACCAAATTAGGGTACATCATCCTGAAGAATTAAAAGAATGGGGCAGAGTCATTGTATCGTCATAGAAAAATCTCCAAAATATACTTAAAAGAAAATAAGCAAATTGCATAATAATTTAAATGCAAGTTT
Source organism: Myrmecophaga tridactyla (assembly GCA_004026745.1). Taxonomy (NCBI): domain Eukaryota; kingdom Metazoa; phylum Chordata; class Mammalia; order Pilosa; family Myrmecophagidae; genus Myrmecophaga; species Myrmecophaga tridactyla. Next base: position 15,846 of record PVIY010021420.1, on the reverse strand, counting down.
CCTATGATACTACTTCTGTGTAAAAAAATGCCACCAGAACCATCCGTGTATGTGAGAGGAACTGGAAGTTCTCCCAACAGCGGATGGCGGGGAAGTTGGGGGTAGGGGCTGAAGGGACTTGGAGCTTTGTTCTATGTACCATTTGACCTTTTCATTTGGAATGTCTTCATGAATTATTTATGTAATTAAGCAGCTCATGGTGACAAAGCAAATGCGCAGTCTGTGAAACAGGCACTGGCAGGGCAGACCATTGCATTTTCTATTTTAACACATCAAGTGCTGCACACAGAGTCGAAGTGGCCGAGGTGCACAGCAGGGGAGAAGCTGGGCCCAAGTGCACCGTGGCTGGTGAGAGAGGCTGGGCCCAGGAATGCAGCAGGTGAGTGGCTGGACCCAGGAATGCAGCAGGTGAGAGGCTGGACCCAAGTATGCAGCAGGTAAGAGGCTGGATCCAGGAATGCAGCAGGTGAGAGGCTGGCCCAGGAATGTAGCAGGTGAGAGGCTGGACCCAGGAATGCAGTAGGTGAGAGGCTGGCCCAGGAGCTCCAGGGCAGCTTCACCCTCAGCTTTTCAGGGGCTCCTCAGCCCCTGCCCACTGCCCTGCAGGTGTAACCCATTCACCCTTCACAGCAAAGGGCCAGGCTCAGAGAGTGGCTGGTCTTAATTTGGCTCCCTAAAGAGGCCCTTAAACAAGGATGAGTTGTAAGCAGTTTATCCAGGAGGTGATCCCAGAAGCTCGGGAAGGAAGTGGGATGCAGGGAGGAATTCAGGAGGTTACCCTATGGCAGGCTGTCCACCCATCCCCCAGAGCAGACTGGGGTCCAGGTCTTGGGAAGTGCTGGGGAGCTGGTGCTGCAGCCCCTGGAGCCACGTACCCCCCGAGAGCTGGCCGGGACAGGCCCGGGAAGCAGCCTCATGCTTTCGATGGTTGTCTGCGCTGGGGTGCTCCCTGATGCTTCCAGGTGCTCCTGGATGCTCCCATGTATTCCTGAGTGCTCTGGGTGTTCCTGAGTGCTCCTGGGTGCTCCTAGGTGTTCCTGGGTGCTCCTGAGTGCTCCCGGGTGTTCCTGGTGATCCTGAGTGCTCCTGGATGCTCCCGGGTGTTCCTGGGTCCTCCTGGGTGTTCCTGAATGCTCCCGAGTGCTCCTAAGTTCTCCTGGGTGCTCCTGAGTGCTCCCGGGTGCTCCTGGGTGCTCCTTGGTGCTCCTGGTGCAGCCACAGTGGGCAGGACCGGGGCGGAGTCTGTGGTCAGCACCCATTTCCCACAGAGGCCTCGGCCGCACTGCGTCGGGCACATCAGATGTCGGGGGTGGCCGTGACTGAATCCCAGTGGCCCAGCTGCCCTGCGGCCCTGAGAGGAGGGGCCCTCGGGGAGAGGCCCTGGGACCCTGCCTTCCTCCCGGGTCCCTACCGCATGGACAGCTCACCCTTGCGCCCACCGTTCCCCACACTGAACCTCTTCCTCTGAGCTCCTTTGGGCCTTCTGTGTCCACACCAAAGTGTCCCCCCACCCTCACACCGAGGCTCTGCCCTGACCCCCGACCCTGGGGGCTTCTGAGAATGTGCAGGTGAATCCTGGGGGGAGAGGCCTGGGGCAGGGCCGAGGGCGGAGGGAAGCAGGAGCCTAGGACACTTGTTCTGAACGGATCTTCAGGGACAGCTGGGGTGCCCGAACCCCTCCCAGCTTAGCCCCAAGGAGCTCAGCCCTGGGGCTGACATGGGTCTGTGGCCAGAGGTCCTCCCAGTGTATGGATAGAAAAGATGCCTGGGGCCCGAAGCGGTGCCCCGTGCTCTGGACCGGAGGTCCACTGCCTGCAGAGCCCATGCTGGGGCTCGCTGGGGTCCTGCTCCAACTACTGACCCTGAGCAGGAGTCCCCACAGCTCAGGCCGCTATGTGCCGCTGGCCAGGGAATTGTGTCCCCTGTGCCCTCAGGGAACTTGTGTTCCTTAGTGGAGACCCGAGAGTGCACTCACAGGCATCCCGTGCACTCTGGGCTTCTCTGGTCCTTTTCTCCCTCCATCCTTGTGACAAGCTCATGAAGACGAATTACACTGTACGCTCATGAGGCACGTGTATGTGCAAATATGTAAGATCTGTGTGTGCATATGTGTTACACAGATGCAACATGCACGGTACAGCACGTGTGTGCCCACGTGTTATATTTACGTGTACACACCATACGCGTATTGCTCTTATGAATAGGCATATGCATATCTCCCCCTGTTTTACGTACTGACACTAAAAATCGTGACAACTTGTGGCAGGCTCTCTGCCTGTCCGGTGCAGCTGGAGCCCTGGCCTCTGGCTGCTGCTCCCTGCCCTGTGCTGACCCACGAGCTTGTTAGCTTGCACACACCTAACAGCAGCCGCGAGGGGCTGGGGGCTCTGGAGGGCCACCACCCTGGAGGGGGTCAGGAGGGTCCCTCTTGTTCCTGGAATCCGGCTGGGCAGCCAGTCCACTACAGATACGCAGCAAGAGCGAGGAATAAGCCTCTGTGGCTGCCAGCATGGAGATGGGGGGTGTTTTGTGGGCAATCTGGTGAGAGCTGACAACCGGCTTGGACACATGAGCCCTGAGGCTACTGGGCGGGGGGGTATGCGTGTACCCCTTTCAGCCCGGTACTAGAACCTGCTAAGTCCTGGCGAAGCAGCCTTGGCTCAACCCCCTTCCAGATCTGAGCCAGTATAATCCAAAGGGCATTTTACTCTTGCATCTTTGAAAAAAACTTTAAAGTGGTCCAAATGCAACTGAACGGAATTCACACTCCCCTCCCACCTACTTTCCTTTCACCCAGAGCAGCTCCCCAACCTCTCTCCAATCTGAGTTCAGCCCTTCTCTCCTCTGTGCCCTCCCCTGCCCTCCCCTCTCTCCACGCTCCTTCTTGCAAAGCAGACCGAATTTTTTTCCCTTTAAAAAAAGTCTTGACTATCACTTATCTGGGGATCCCAACATCTTTTTTCAGAGTTTACACATTTCCACCTCTCTGAGCTGACTTTTCAGGAAGTCTCTTGTTCTGCCAGCACCTGCAACCAGTGGTCCCAGCAAGCAAGAATCCTGCTGTGCTAAAATGAGAAAGAAGGAGGAAATGGGGCTGGTGGGTAGGGAGGGAGAAGGCTGTGATAAGTCCAAGTTAATAATGTTTGTCCTGTTACATTAAAAATAAAAATGATGGTAGCGGCTAAGGTTTATTGACAGCTCAGTAGGGGCTGAGTGCTTCACCTTCATTTATCTCTTATTCCTCACGGCATCCTCTCAGGATACTAAGAATCCTACTTATGGGCAAAGAAATCGAGGGGTAGAGAAATGAGGACAACAGCTAAGGATCAGCCATGCCGCGTTTGAGCAGGAGGCCCCAGGACCTCCATGCTCCCCGCTTCCTTCTGGGACCTTCCACATGGCCCAGTTAGTTGGCCTGGCTCCTCTGAGGCTTCCCTGGACACGTCCTCTGCCCCCAGGGTGTCCTCTCACGGCTGGGGTCTGGGCCCCTTGGCCTGGTACGTGCTGAGCGCTCACTAGTGTCTGTCTAAGGGGCGGACGGTGGGGCACTGACTTGCACGGAGCGGCCGGCAGTGCTCCCGCCTTTCGGGAAGGGCCATGGCGCACACGCTTGGACTCGTCACGTCTGCGTTCGACTTGGACATTTGTGGCTTGGACACTGGGATGAGTTACTTCTCCTGTCCTGCCTGGCATGTGAGTATTCCATATTTGCCCCCCAAGGCTTTCCACCTTTACTGCCCCAGAGCAGACCCCTGTCCCCATTAAAACAATCTTGGCCACGCCTTGTCTGGAGACCCTGGTGTCTTCTCTTTTCCAGGACCACAGCAGAGGTGACTGCTCCACGGCCCCCGCTAACTGCAGGCCTGGCCCCTGGTCCCCTAGGAGGGAGCGGATGAGCTGTGAGCCTGCGATCCGACGTGCTGCGGACTTCGGGCATCTGCGACGACTTGCGTATCATACTCACCAACGGGTAAAAATAGTCCACAATTTGCATCCAAAAAGAAAATCAGCCTACCAACGTGAAAGCGTCTGGTGGCCTCCGCAATGGACTTTCGGGTTCCACCTGGGTTCTGGACCTTCACTCAGTGGACTGAACTCCAAGGCAGAAATCACTCAGAATGCGCTGTGTTCAGAATCACGGGCCGCCATGGCCGCCACCACGTGCTGCAGGCTGTCAGCAGCTCACAAAGTGGAGCCTGAGCAGAACCAGCTGCTGAGCCTGTTAACCTCTCAGGGTCTGATTCCCAGGCCCAGGGCAAGGCCTGAGAATGTGCATTCCGACGAGCTCTCAGCAGAAGTGGGTTCTGTGTCACTGACATCCTGCTGGTCTGCAGTTTCTTACGGCGTCCTTACAAAGACGCCTCTTCACATTTGCAGGAGACGGAGTAAAGCCTGTGGGGTCAGGCATTGGATTCCAGGTAACCAGCAGAGCTAGGACTCTAACCCAGCCCCGGCAGACTCCAAACCTGACCCCTTTCCCCGCAGCCCCTCCACCATGCCACCATTATTACTTGAAACCGAACAAAACCATCAAACCAGAATGAGCAATCCCGCCCACCCGAAGGATCTGCTCCTGTGCAAGTAAGAACCACAACTGCAAACCCAGTGTGCGGCAGAGCTGGGCTGGGGAGCCTGATTTCCACCTGGTGGGGCAGTCCCGAGGCCCCCTCATGCTCTGCTCACCATGCAAAATGACCAAGGAATGCGTTGGCGATGCTTTGTTGTGTTGTTTCTGCACCCATCGGCCCATGGCGCTGCTCTGGAGTGGCCTCCTTGCATGGCCTCCTAGGAAGCTCCCCCACTGCAGAGCCTTGCTGAGGAGCAGCTATGTCTGTTCACAACCAGGATAGCCGCTGCTGGACATCTGGGGATCCACAGCCCTGAGCATTGGAGAGGAGCTTCATGCTGCTGAGAGAAGGGTACATTGGCCTTGCACGTGTCTCTCCACAGCACAGGTGTGTTGTGCCCACCTCTTGAGTGTCCACGGCTCTCCAGCTGCAGCGGCATCAGTTCCTGGCCAGCATGTGGCCAAGAGCCACAGGAGCAATGTGCTGACAAGGAAAGATGTAACTGTTGCTAAAGCACAAGAGGTAGCTGTTGTGGGGTGCACTGAAAGAGAGGCCACATAATTCAAAACTGCAAGCCAATTTGGAGTCTTTATTAGCCGGCCGGCGACTGTCTCAGAAACTTCCAAGAAGGAAGATTCAGAGAGCAGCACCCAGAGGTTTTCAAGATGTGCTTATAAAGGCTAAAATCATGTTGTGGTTTTGCAGTTGCTAGCAAGCAAGCATATCATAGAAGCAGAAAAATGCTGTTAGCTGTTGCCAAAACACATCACATTCCCTCAGTTCCCTAACAATGGTTATTGTTTAACTCTTGGGGACTTCCCCTGCTCAGGCCTGATTGATTGTTCCTGATTGATTGTTCCTGGCCCTCCACAGTATCAAAAGGGTTCGGTTCACTTTTTTGAACTGATCCAAGGATTTTTACGTTGATTTTTGATTTCCTAAAAAAGAGTCAGGGTTCTCTAGAGAAACAGAACCTACAGGAGAGATCTGTAAATATGAGATTTATAAAGGCGTCTCACAGATCCATGGGTATGGAAGAGTCCAAAATCCACAGGGCAGGCTGTGAAGCTGGCAGCTCTAATGAAAGGTATGGACAAACTTCACAGTAGAGGCTCGCCGGCTGAAGAAGGAGTGAGAGTCTCTCTCCTTCCTTAAAAGCCTTCAGCTGATTGGATTGTATCAGTGTGGTGGACATGCTTTAGTGACCGCAAGTGCAATCAGTGATTCCAGTAAACTAATCAAGACCCACCTGGGACGGGTGGGGGTCACATCTCCATCCAATCAAAATTTCACACCCACAGTTGGGCCCGCCCCATCTCCACGGAGATAACCTAATCAAAAGTTTTCACCCCATAGTGCTGAGTCAGGATGAAAAGAAAAGGTTGCCCTCACAAGATTGGATCAGGATTAAAGCATAGCTTTTCATACTATTTTCAAACCTGCTCACAAGCTAAACTGGATGAAGGAACATAACCAGCATCTTGGCCAGACATTAAAAGTGGAGCATAATCATGACCCATTCACACCTTTCAGAGATGGCAGAGTGCACAAAACCTTGAAGAATTCCTGCGAGAAACTTCTCCACGTAGGCTCAAAAGCTCTGCCAATCCGAGTGGCAGTGCTGTGTTTATAATATAGACTCTACTTATTTTTTTTAGTGGGAGGAGGAAAATATGCTACTATCTGGTTGCAGCTGAAGCCGGTTCCTGTGTGGCAGCTCCCAGCCCTCTGGCCCATGTACCTGCATTTTCTCCTCCATCCTGGACGCAAAGCCTGACGGTGAGGACAGTATCAGCCTGTGGGCCATCCCGCGTGCATCCTTCAGGGGGCCTGCGTGGGGCCTGGACATGCTGGCCCCCTTGGGCAGCCTGGCCGCGCCACGGCTCCCAGGAGAGCCTCCACCTTCTCTGGGTCACAGCAGACAGAAAGCTTCCCATAAGAGACCACACACTTCTATTCTTTTCTTAAAAGATCACCCTTCTAAGCAGAAATTATTTAGGGTGTGGAGACTCCTTCCAGGGCCCCAGCTTATATTTAACAGCCCCAGCTTGTCAAGCGTTTATTTTTTTATTCTCCTGCTGTCAAGTTTTCCCGGAAACAGGAAAATCTCATCTATCTTAGCAGTTGGTTTGTGGTAGATACAGAAAGATGCATGGAGTACGGTAATATCAGGGCAAGTGTCTGTGCTCTGACCCTTTTGAAGATTTGTCGTTGGTCACAAGGCCATTTGTCATTGATCTCCCTAGAAGGAAGAACTCAACAGACACAGTTTATGAGGGTTTGCACGTGTAAAAATAATGTTCTTTGGGAATTTGTACGGAAACAGCCTTCTTTGGTTTTACCCTACACTTTGTTGTCCATCAAGCTATTTCTGGGGAAGAATGCATCAGTGCTGAAACAGGGGTGGGTGTCCAGAGCTGAGCCCCAGCCCCTGCCTTTCACTTACCTGGCTTGGGGTACCGAGACGTGGCCCCAAGGTGGTCGGCCTTGTGTCTGAGCTGTGGGTGAGAGTAGGGCCCCCGTAGGGTTAAAAGGGGAAGCTTCAGGCCAGTCCCTCACAGGACAGGGTCCCTGATCCTTTCTCCAGATGTTTGCCAACTCAGGATTTTGAACTTACGTAGTTTTAAATGGTAAAGCCTGAGCTTTAACAACAGCTCCTCTGGGCGTGTTTCGTCTCTGGAGTCGCCACTTCTTATTTGTACCTTAGAAGCTGTGGCCTGTCATTGTGCTCCTTGCTAGCATCCTCTGGGCTGCGGGCAGTCTGCCCAGAGCGCCTCTGAGGCCTGAAGGTCATCCGCAGGACGGACCAGCCACGTGTGTGGGGCTCCTCTGTCCACCAGACTCCAGGACATTGCAGCCAGTGAGAGCGAGGGCCCTTAACGCACATATCGCGTGGAGCATCATGTCATTTCAGGCTGCAAAGCATCTTGGGAAACTCCCAGTTCCCAAGCGATGAAGCTGACCCAGGGAGAAGAGTGTGGCAGAGAGTGCAGGGGACGGCCCTGCCCCCCGCCCCCCCAGGGGCCATCCAATTCCAGTGCACCATGTTCTTAACTACTGTGGGCTGCCAATTTTGGAGGAATGAAAAATACATCAGAATTAGCATCAATTCGCAGAGCGTTTTTCTAAAGTAGAAAGCACAGGAAAGGGTCCTGAAATGTTTCTTGGTTTTAGCCCCCTATGCTAAGCTTATTGAAAACAAGAATATTTCCAAGGGAGTACTCAACCTTTTACCACTGAAACTGGCTGGCTGTTCCAAAATGAGACTTACCTGCTCTCAAGTGAGAGGGGATTAAAGGAATGCAAGGATGTTGTCGCAGCGACAGCTCATGCCACTGCCCTGCCGGGGCTTGGCTCTTCTCCGTGAAGGGCACATTCACAGCTGGGGCTGGGTCACAGGCTGCCCCCGGCTCCTGACCTTAATAACTAATGCCTCCCCAAATCAACTTTTCTTTTCCTTCATTTATTCCTCCAGTGCTAACAGCATTTAAAGGAAAGTTCAGGCTTCCTTTGAACCATGTGCCTAGTCTGATTTCATTAATTTTTCATGTTGCTTATAAGTTTAATAATTCACATGAAGACTGATTCAGTTTATTTCTAATCAGGTTTTTCTTTTATTTTTTTCTGTCATAAAACTTACTAAGGATATCTAATTAAAGTCATGAAATTATGTGACAACTGTCACGCTTCCCACTTAGGGTTGCCAAATATGTCACGGGGCACATTTATACTAAACAAGCATTTCTTGTTTATCATAAACTCACATGTAACTGGGGTCCTTTATTTCAGTTTGCTTATCAGAACTATCTAATAGATGCTTTCCTGAAATTTTGCATTGAGTAAAGGTTTTGTAAATAAAACCACATTTTAAATATTCTAGGGAGCTAAATGTCTGTTTTTCTATACAGAGTTGCATGACTCTGGATTTTTATATGTCCGGTTTGCTTTTGGTGCAGTACTGGTTGTGTATAGTATAAATTATACTAGCTCATAGCCTGCGAACTCCAGAGTGCCTTTTGGAAGTATGTCATTGTCCATTCTTTTGGGTGCCTAACTTTCCTGGGTTTTCGAGGCCTCTTTCAAGGAAAAGACTATCATGCAGCAGGTTCTGTGAAATCTAACTAGAAAAGTTCCACAAGGATAGTGACAGCATTTATGAAAGGTGTCCTGCATGCTGAGCCACGTGCGTCTTCTCCAAATGCCTTTTTGTGTTTGACCCCAGAAACCCTGTGCGCTAGGCTCTGCTATCATCTCCACTTACGACGAGGAAGCGAAAGGCCCAATAATTGCTTATGCTTTACAATCAGTAAGTCAATTTGCCAAGATTCAAACCCAGGCTGAGACCGACCTGCTTCCCAGCTGCTAACCAGACCGAGTGTCTCCCACCGTCCTGCAAGGAGGGGCATTTGTGGAACTGTCAAGTGTAGAAGTGGAGACTCACGGAGAGCACGGGGAGCCTGGGACGGTTTTCCATCGGCAGCTGGCCAAGTCGGTCCAGCTGCGCCCTCGAAGGATCTTGTGTAGAGGGGGGAAGGCCGGTTCATGGTCCATGATGGGTAGGGTCTGGGGTCAACGTGGCCAAGTGATGATGCCCACTTGTCTGGTCGAGATCAGCTGAGGCGCATCTCCCACAATGAGATACTCCAATCAGTCGAAGACCTTTGAGGAAGAAGAGAGACTCTCACTGCTCTTCAGCCAGCGAGCCATTCCTGTGGAGTTCGTCCAGACCCTTCCTCGGAGTCTTCAGCCTGCTCTGTGGATTTTGGACTCTTCCATTCTGATTGCATGAGACACCTTTTTAAATCTCATATTTACAGACCTCTCCTGCAGGTTCTGTTTTTAGAGGACCTGGACTAATACATGGTCTAGAACACAGAATGTGAACTCTTATCTGCACGGAAGTCACCAGTTATTTACAGATGCTTTGAAGTTGGGGTGTCAGTGAATTAACTTCCCAGGGACTTGTATGAAGTAGAGATTCCTGGGCCCCCTTGGAGAGTCCAGTCAGTACAAATCCAGACTTTCTGGATGCGTGGCCCCTGCCCGTGTGGGGGCTGTGCAGGGCTCCCAGCTCTGGGCTGAGTGCCCACGGGCACTCCAGGGATGCCAAGCCTCGAGAAGCCCTGCTTGAGAAGACGCTGCCCAAGGGCAGGAGTCTCACTTACCTTTTTAGCCTCGAGTCTAGAGCAGACCAGATCCACAGTAAACCTCCGCAATGCGGAAAGGGAAATATAGTGGACACCAGACGGGAAGGTGTTCCTGGCATTTTGGTCTGTTAGCAACACCCAGTTATGATTCTAAACAAGGCACAGAGTGGGTGTGCATACGCTCATGCTTGTGTGGGGAAACCCCTGTCCCGCTCAGCTGTGGACCGAGCACACACGTGGCCTGCGAACGTGCTCCTGCAGCTGCTGGCTTCCCTGGTGCACGCTGGACGCTGCAGTCGGGCTTCAAGTCTGTGCAGCGCCTTTAAGGAAAACCTTTAATAAGGAATTGATGGGTTAAAATGGAGTTTTGTTACCTTCACTGCAACGTGTCTATTGCTGTTTCCCACAAGTAAGTCTCGTTCACGCCTCTGAGGCGATGCTGGACCCCATGTGAGCTGGCACAGCCCCGGGGTAACCAGGGATGGTAGCCAGCTTGACTTCACAGGCACCAGGAGGGAGAAGCCTGTTCACATGCGCTTGAGGATGTTCCTCTCTTTTCCTGGCTGCTCAGCCCCTTGCTCTGCTCCTGGGCGACCAGCAGCCCGAGGCCCTGAGGCTTTAGGAGGTCCTCCTACGGGGCCGAGGACATGGGAAGGGTTATTCTGGAGAGTTTAGGTACACAGTCACAGGCCTTTCCAAGGCCGCTATACCATGGAAGCCAGATGAGGCACCCCGGCAATTGCATTCTTCCAATTTGGGTTTTGGGACGTAACTTTAAGGAATTCTTTACACGTTGTTCCCTCGCCATCGTGTAAAATGTTTACTTTTAAAGATATGTCTCAGGTGAGTTAAAAAAAAAAAAGGATAAAAAATAAATAAATAATAGGTAGGACAAAGGGTAAAATAAGTTGGGTAGTTGGAAATACTAGTGGTCAATGAGAGGGAGGGGTAAGGGGTATGGGATGTATGAGTTTTTTTTTCTGGAGTGATGCAAATGTTCTAAAAATGATCATGGTGAAGAACACACAACTATGTGATGATATTGTGAGCCACTGATTGTGCACCACGTATGGACTGTATGTGTGTGAAGATTTGTCAATATAAATATTTAAATAAAATAAGTGTCAATTTCTCTCAACTAACACTCACTGACCACAGTCTTCTATTTACTCACTTATTTTCTGCAACAGATTTTCTGACATTTTTGGCTGGCTAGAGCCCTGGATTAGGGATGAGGAGGCTTTGTGTACCGAGAGTCCCGAGCTTCCTCAGTGAACGCCTCGGGCACCTGCCGAGCCCCCTTTAAATACAGGATGTTAAAGTGCTGCCACCCACTCTCATTGACCACTAGTATTTCCATCTACCCAACTTATTTTACCCTTTTGTCCTACCTATTATTTATTTATTTTTTATTTATTTTTTTTAACTCACCTGAAACATATCTTTAAAAGTAAACGTTTTACACGATGGCGAGGGAACAACTTGTAAAGAACTCCTTAAAGTTACGCCCCGAAACCCAAATTGGAAGAATGCAATTGCCGGGGTGCCTCATCTGGCTTCCATGGTATAGCGGCCTTGGAAAGGCCTGTGACTGTGTACCTGTCACACCCTGTGGATGGGTGTGAGCTTGGGGGCGGGAGTAGATGCGTCCTCGTGCAATTCCACAGATGATGGGCACACATGCACTCCTGGCAGGGCCAAGGACCCCAGCCACGTCCTCATCTGCACTGGGCACTGGAAAACTTGTGGTCGGAACCCTTCAGCTACTGGGAGAGCATGGCCAGAGGCTCACATGGAAGCAAGGACCCCAAACCTCTCCCAATCCCCCTTCCCTGGTCCAAACAACGGGGTCCCAGGAGCCACCGCCGAGTGCTCAACCCTTCAGAGTAACTACTAATTGCTAGGAGGGGCTCTTGGGTGCCGGCCTTGCCCTGAGGCTCTGGCTGCCACAGAGCTTTGTCCAATGTTTCTCGCTCATGTTTAGTGACAGCATGTGGAGCTGTTTTTAATGCCTCTGTATCAGGCGAGCTGTGCCACGCCATGGTCCCCGTGGGTTTGGACCTAGTTCTCGTCAGCACCTGTACACTGTGCTCATGTGGACGGAGAAGGACCGCAGCTGGGCTCTCAGCCCTCCGGCCCTGAGTCTTCGAGGCAGGATGTGCTGCTCGGGTGTAGACGTGGCCCCATCAGCTCCTCGCTGTGCGGTCTCGGGCGACTGACACCCTCGTTCATAAGATGGGAGAGATGACGGGGCGTAGGGAGTAGTATTGGGGGGCCCATGATAGGGTCAGAATTACAGGGCAGAGCAGGTGCAGAAATCCCAGCATAGGTTTCCTGCATCGTAACCTTTGATAGGGGGCTGTGGGAAGCGTGTTAGAAACTGGAGACAAAAACTTAAATGTGGCACAAAGTCTGTCTTTAAGTATATTATCTGAAATGCAGAGCATGACCGAAAATGAGACTGAATTGCAGCAGGAAGGGTTCAGATCCTCATTAAGAATACATGGGGTGGACGTCCCTGGTGTGTTGGACTCCCTGAAGTTTCCTTCTCCCAGTTCTTAGCTATTCTGGAGCTGCATATTGATAGAATACCACCCAAAACGCAAGTTTAAAAATATACCAAGAGGGTGGGCAGTGGTCTTCGGTATGGCAGAGTCCTCGCCTGCCATGCCGAAGACCCGGGTTTCGTTCCTGGTGCCTGCCCATGCAAATAATAATAATAATAATACACCTAGAGACTTTTGCTCCAACTACTACTCATAGCAAGTAAAATCATAGTCAATAATACTGTAATCATAGGATTTAAATATATTCCTGCAGCTTAGACCAGCCTCAAGAGATCCCACAGAGATGCAGCATCAGCTAGCGAGGTGAAGGCTGGAGCGTGGAGGCAGCAGCGTCGGACCCGGCCCTTCCCCGGGACACTCGGGAGGTGCTGCTTGGTGGGTGCAGACAGGGAGGGGAGGAACTCTGGGTGGGCACCGAGCGGCTGGCACACGTGCCCATGTTTTCTTTGTTTCTTCTTCAGGCAGAAGTAGCCGCAGAGTGAAACTGGGGTGCAGTCAGCTTTCAAACCCAGGTCCCTTTGATGCCACGGGCTCTTCCCCATGCCATGTGCTGTGCCCACGTGGTACATAAAATGCCATATAATACGGCATTGTAATAATGGCACAATACACGATGTGTACGGTGTACAATATGCTCCGCTACGTTAGGATAAGGATGGTAAGTGGGGCCCGTGTTAGGGATGGAGGAACCCTGCAAGGGAAGTGCGGACGTGCTGATGGTGCCGAGCTGGGTTCTGAGAGCCGGACACCCAGCAGGTGTCCAGCTGGGCAGGGAAATCTACCAAAGCCCACTTGATTGATGCCTGGAGGGAGAGTGAGGGCCAGGGCACGGCTCTGGGGTCGTGGCTGGGCCGCACTGTGGGGTCCCCGCCAATGAAATGAGATGACGACATCCCGCTGTCTTTCTTCCTTCTCACTGATACTGCCCTCGAGGCGAATCCCAGCAGAGAGAGCTTGAATGGCCTGCGCCGGCCACGTGCCGCCCATGGGGAGGGGACACCGAGGCCGAGTCCCGCCAGGAGCAGTGGGCACGGGGGCCACTGGGGCCTGGCGAGGGAGAGCAAGACGAGGCCTCAAGGCTGAGGCTGCGGCTGGACGCGTGGGCCGCGGTCGGGTCTGCGGTGTGAGGAGGAGGCCGTCTCCTGTGGAGGACGGTGCCGTGGTATGGCTCCCCACTGCCTGCTGGTGTGGGAACCGAGGCCCAGCACCTGGTCAGCCAGGCCCCGCTTCCCCGGGCGGGCTGCGGGTGATGGACGTGCCTCTTGGTTGCACTTTCCTTGGACCAGGAGTGAGCAGGCAGCACGTCCCCACCTCGGGTATGTGGTGCTGGGAGCCGCAAGCCTGGGGAGGGCAATGCGAGGGCCTGGAGGCCGGTGCAGGAGGCAGCGCGAGGAGCTGCCTGGGAGGAAGGGTCTCCCAGGGAGGCACAAGGCCCCTTGGTGGTCCACGCACCAACAGGGCGGGAGTCTTGTGCCCGAAGCCATGCTGCTGGGACAGCTTCTCCTGCTTCTTTTGGGGGCCATGCATGCACATGCAGGGACCATGTTTTCCACCAGTCCCACCACCATCAGGCCGATGGCCAGGCCCCTGAGCGCTGACTGTGGCCTGAGAACCTGCATTTCTGACACCTCCCTGCTGCTGCTGGTCCATGACCACCGGCCTCAGGGGCCAGGGACCAGCCAGCCAGGAGAAGACACCCTGCTAAGGCCGCACAGTGGGCACGCAGAGGGGCCCAAGGAGCTGGGCGGGGCAAGACTTCAGGTCTGCAATGGGCTGGGGGCAGAATGCATAACTTTCATTAGCTTGTCATAACACTGCCCCTGGCTTCCCCCCACCTCCCCTTCCCCTCCCCTTCCCTTCTCGCCTCCTCCTCCCCCTCCCTCCCTCCACCCCTTCCTTCCTCTCTCCTCCCCCTCCCCTCCACCCTCTCCTTTCCTGGTCTTCCCTTCCTTCCTCCTCCACTCCCTCCCCGCCATCACCATGCTCCTGGAGTGGGGCTGGGAGTGGAGGTGGGGACAGGTAGGCTCCAGCAGCAGGAGGCAGAATCAAAGAGGAAAAATTACCTTGCAAAGAGTACACAACACCAATCATGGCCATTCTCTGAAAACTCAGGTGGCAATTTAGAAGACCATTAGAGCTCCTCTGGCGAAGGCTGGAGAATGGGGTGAGTGGAGGCAGGAAGAGAGCAGGTATCCATGAGAGAAAAAACGAATCGATCCCCCTGAAATGTTCGGGGGGCCCAGGCTGAAAGCAATGAGGGCCGTTTGGAGTTCGGGTCGCTCAGGTGACCTGTGGACCTTGGAATACTTGGAAGCCCACCTTGTCTGCCAGAGAAGCTCTGGGGTGGCCGAAGACAATGCTGCCTCCAGGGAGTTCCTGGGAAGACAGCCTTAGTAGAGAGGAAGATGCTAAGAGAGCAGGAAGGAAGGTGAACTTGGTACCAATAGGACAATGGACACACCTGCGGGTTTAAAAGGTCAGGAGAGAGCTGGACCTTCGTGCAAAGAGGGACTCCCAGGAAGAGCCACAGACAAGATAAATGCAGAAAAGAGGTGGCCGGGTGGAAAACGGGAAATGAGAGACAGACAGATGTGGCTGTGCACTTCAGGACAGCTCGTCTGTCCCCGCTGCCCGGGGAAGAGGTGCCAGCGAGAGGCCGGACAGCTCTCCGCAGGAGGCCAAGCGAGGGGGGCTGCCAGCTGCTCCACAGCCGGGACGTAAACAGCCGGCTAGATGTTTAGGGCCAAGCTGTGTGGCAACCCGAACCCATACAGCTGTCAGGCTGGGAGAGCAAACGGCGTCATGCTCGCGTTTGCGGGCCCAAGGCCCCGTGTGCACGCCATGTGGGACAGCGGGAGGCGAGTGAGGAAACGTGCAATGTCTCCTGTTTCCCAGAGCTGATGAAGAGCCCGGCAGCAAGCGGGAGCGGGTGCCTGGGGGTCAGGCAGTGCCTGCTGCGCCGCACTGTCCCTGCCGGGAGCAGTGGACCGTGGTGCAGCCCCTGGGCATGTCCTGTTCCCGACAGCGCTGGCGGCAGGCGGCACGGGGTGGGCGTGCGGGTGGGGGTGGGGACAGATGGGCACCAGCAGCAGGAGGCCGAGGTCCTGGCGGTCACGCCTCTGGTCTTCCTAGGACGTGCGTGTGCCCCACCTGTGTGCCCGGCAGGCTGGACAGCCAGCGAGCTCGGTGCCACGGCAGGGTCCAGGCCCTCCTTGGAAATCCTGGTGGCCATGTCCACCTTCCACCTGGCAGGACCCTCCTCCAGTGTCTGAACCCAGCGACTGCTCTGACGCCAGCGACGTGGAGTAAAAAGGCGCCAACACGAACTGAGACCCACGGGCAGCCGGATGGTGTGAGGCTCCCGAATCACTGGCTAGTGTTGTCCGAGCCTACGGTGTTTCTAGAACATTGCAGTCATGTTGGAAGGGAATCGGCAGGCAGGGGAAATGGGTCTGCAAAGAGACGGTGAAGGAGAGGCAAAGGCCAGGAGGGGAGGAAATGAAGGGCCACCACCATAGCTGGGGGTCGCGGCTGCAGAGGAGGCCTGTGCCCCCTGCCCGTGCC
>PVIY010021419.1:0-42487 GCA_004026745.1 Myrmecophaga tridactyla | reverse complement strand
GCAAAAAGTTCATATAAGATTATTTGAAGGTTGTTTGAGTTGAAGAAAGATATTTGCGTACCTGGTTGAAGCATAGGGAGATGCTGTTACTTATTCTGGGGTCTTTGTGCCTTACAATCTGACAATAATCAATATCTCTTACTTGAGGAAGCTGGCCAGCATTGGGATTATTGTGGGAGGAGAATGCTGTGTTTCAGGACATAGCTCTCTGGAAAGATAAGGGTTTCAGAGGCCTCTGCCCTAGTGGGGGTATTTCCTCTGTCTCTTAGACATGCAACTGGAGGGAGGGAAGCATCTTAACAAAAGCATTGAAGGAATTTTATCTCAATGTTCAGAGGAATGGAAATCTACTGCTCCTCCTCAGTTAAAACAGGAAACTTATGACCTTCACTTGCATTTCTGTTTCCTCAGTGTGTGGCAAGAGTATAAAGAACTCAGCTGAGAAGGAGGTACTTTCACAGGCTGTTTTGTAATATTTTCCCTCAGATTTTGTATCTCTAGAGTGGCCATAATACTGGGGTAAATTAACCTCAGGGACTATTGAAAATCATTGCTTAATGATGGATGCTATCATTTATCATTTGCATCATTACCTTCTCCCTCCAGAGGTGGCCATGGTGATAGTAAAGTGTTGAGACTCGAGCATTGGTGAGATGGTCTTAGGACTTCCTCCATCTTCTTAGTAAGTCTAGGAAGCAGATTCCTGCCCCAAACCTTAATCAAGCTTGCTTTCATCAAAGGATCTGCTATCAGTCACATATACTGCAGAAAAAACTATAGGAACTCTGTGACTCATTAATTTTCCTCATTGCTTTTAAGAGGTAGAAAGAGAGTGATTTTAGGAGCTTACTGAGTGGTATTAGTTTATAACTGTGGATAAATTATTCAAATTTTCTGGCCTTTGCTTTCTTCACATATCTCAGAAGCTGCAGTGAGTACAAATTGAGATAATGTATACATGAAAAGCAACTTCCATGGTACCCAGGATATAATAAGTGCTCAATAAAAGCTAGTATTATTGTATGTCTCACAGGGTCAATAATTCTAATTGTCTTACTTTAAAGACAGAATTAAATCAGTGTTAAGGGAATTTGAGAACCAAACACGAGGAGAAAAGGTTTTTAATGAACTAATTTTTTTCTTTTCATTCTTTTTGTCTATTTTTCTTATTACTGACCTAATATCGATTTAAGTTATTTAAAGCACTTTTATTTTGGAGGTTGAGTTATATTTGAGTTTTCTACCTCAGAATATGATAAAATATTTGATTCAGAACATGTTTAAAAGGTCACATCAATGTGCCTACATGAATGGACTCCCTTCAATATAAATGAAAAATTCACTGTAGTGCAAAAGTATTTATTAAACTGAAGAAATCAATCACATTAATTATATGTCTTCTTTCCTTTTCCTTTCAGATTGCTTGAACCACATTGTTTTCCTTTGTCTTTGGTTCCAACAGAATTCTGCCCATCACCTCCAGCCTTGAAGGATGGATTTGTTCAAGTTGGTTATGAAAAACACATTTTTTTCCTCTACATTTACTCTTTCTCCCAAGTTCCATCTCTCAACTGACCATAATCTATTTCTTTTTTCCATGGCGAAACAGTGCTAAAAATCTTTTATGCAAGCACTTTAGTTTTAACAATGAGGGTTTTAGTTTGTAATTTTCCTTCTTTGGCCTGAGGTGATGAGAATCCTGCAGAAGGTTGTATATCTTCTGTGGTAAGGGAAATCAGTATTGCTGCCCAATGAATGTGAAATGTAATCATGTCACAGGGCTACTAAACACTTCCACTTTGGACATTAAATTAGGAATCTATGAGTAAGTTCTTCAATTTAAAGAACTTTTCTTATTCTTGCTACTGAAAGAAGCCTAATATGGGGGATTGGGATGAGATATTAGTTTTATTCCTGAAGACAACAAGACATTTAGCCAGTGTCTGGTGAAATATGGGCCATTCTACTTTGAGCAATTTTCCTATTCTGGAAGGAACAAGAGTCACCTGTCACTTGTCCTCTTGGGAAATTTTCATAGTTTGGAGGTCTTACTCCCTATAACAATGAGGCTTTGGCCCACACACCAGGAAGTCTCTTGGTGATTTACAAAGGGTACAGTGCTCACCAGGATTCTCTCAAAGCTGCAAGCCTTACTTTCTCATTGAAGGATTTTGCCTATCAAATTCCACACCCTCGAGCCTAGGCTACACTCACTGAGAGTTTGCTGAAGTTTCCTCAACTGTGGGTCTTATTGGAAGATGGAAGAAGTATGTGAGTGTGGATGAGTGGAGAACAAGTACACAAATGAGCCTTGGCTCTCTACCCTCCAAGAGAAACATATACTTACACTATGATGCCAAACAAATTCATTGACTTTAGCAAATCATGAAGTTGTTGTTCCAAACTCCAGTGCATGATGTGCCTTTTAAGGAGACAGAGGTTTCAAACGCTGCTCCATTGAATGGTACATCAGCGCCAACTCAGTAAACTTAAAAATATTCCCCTTAATCCTCCATTTCTGATTTAGAAGGGCTGGGAGTCTGTCCTGTAAAAAAATTGCTACTCGTGGTTCTGATGGAGAGAGAACCAGAAATATAAGGGAAGGAAACAAGAAAGACCACAAATGAGCATGATTACCCCTCATCGGTACAGATTTCAAATTCTTCCTCACTTTCCCATGAAGCTCACCTCCTGCCACTATAGGCTAGTGAAAAGTCCTTGAATCTGATCAAGTTCTAGCTGCATTTTCCTTACACAGATAGAGTTTAGGGGTGGGGTGGGAGGAGATTGACATCAGACTGAACATTTTTGGTTGTTCATACTGGCATTTATTAAGAGATATTGCCAATGAACTGCCCATAACCTCTTAATACAAAGAGTTGACTGATGAGGAAGTCTTGAGAAAATGATAACAAACTGCATTTCCTAAAAATACAAGGGAAAGAAATTACTTGGACAGTGTCCATTAAAGTAATTTCAGTGAAATGCTTAGCACAGGATTTGGTATTTTGGAAGTAATCGATAAATTATGGTGCATTAGTGGCTTTATTGCAATTAATGGCCGTTATCTATGCTGCTGATTAGGACTAAATAGGAGAACATGGTTTTATAAATAAGTTTCTAAATCAGTTATTTGAACTTAGGTTGCCTGATGATTAAAAGAAGGTATGATTTCCAGGCAAACTATGTCTAAAGAAACATTTTGTTAATGCAAAATAGGCAAACCTTACCTTTTTCCATCTTTTATTATTTTTTTTTTTAGGGTGAAGATGAAAAGTTTCCTGTTGGGAAAAACATAGTATACACTTGCAATGATGGATATTCTCTTATTGGAGACCCTGTTGCCAGATGTGGAAAAGATTTAAAGTGGATTGTTGGAGAAATGCATTGTCAGAGTGAGTTGTCTCGGTTATAGTACATAATTTAAGATGAGTCAATAATGTGGAAAAGAAAATGATCAAGACAAATAACTGCTCACTATATGCTCCATGTTTTGATTACTCTTTCCTGAGAGGCTGATCTGATCCAATCCTAGTTTCAGGCATTCCCTGAATAAGTCCTCAGTATTCTCTAGTTGGTAGTGCTCAAGTCAGGTGATGTAAATATTATTGCAATTTTAAACTATCTGGTAGATACTAGAATAGGCCAGGGAGCTCAGTACTCCAGTTAGATTATTAGGGGTGCACCACAGTCAATCTACTTCCTTAAGTACTTTGGATCTTACTATGCTCAGGCTTGGAGTAAGTGTTTCTGCATGCCAGACCACTCCCCAAACTATTCTTTGTCTTCCATCTCGGTTGTACTACAATGTAAGGTTGTTTAGCAGATAGATCAACAGAGCTGTGGAGATATATTATTCTTATTGCAATTTGTCCATGTTTTGTGAGAAAAGCTCTAGTGCACATACACAGTTTTCTTTGGGATATATATATCTTACAGTGGAATTTCTGGGTCATGTCTCCAGATTTAGAAGATGCTGCCAGATAGTCTTCAAATAGTTGTACCAGTTTATATCCCTGCCAGAAATCTGAGAGTCAGGATTTCTCTGTAGCCTTACCAACACTTGTTATCTATTTTCCAAAAATTTTAGCTATACTAGTAAAGTGTATAGTGATATCTTATTTTTAATATTTTTTCCTAATGACAGATAATGTTAAGCATGTTTTCATATGTTTATTGGCCATTTAGATATCTTTGTTGAAATGACTATCGAAGTCATTTCTGCCTATTTTTCTAATTGTCTATTTTTGTCTTCCTGATTTGAAGGATCTTTCTTTTTCTCTCTTTCCCCCATGTACCTCCTGGAGTCCTAGATTGGAATAGAATTTAAGTATTCACGTGTTAGGAATAATAAAGCTGGTAGTTGGTTCTTTGAAGAAATTAATAAGATAATTCTGCCTGAGGAGCTTCCGTTTTTTCATCATGAATCTATTGGTGAAAATTATCTGAAAAATTTTGTTCACCAATGTTTTTATTTTGCCTTCATGTTTGAAGCATACTTTTACTAGGTAAGGAGTTGTAGGTTAGCAGTTATTTTCTCTTAGCCCTTTTAAGATATTATCCCATTGCCTTTGGATTCATCATTTTCTAGAGAAATCAGCAATCAGTTTTACTATTTCTCCTTTGGAAATTATGTCTTTTTTTCTCTTGCTGCTTTGAAGATTTTTTTGTGTGTTGGAGGTGGGTCTTTGTTTTTCAGTAACTCTACTCTGATATGCCCACATGTGATTTCTTCTTTTTTTTTTTTATCTTGGTTGATGTTCAAAGAACTTCTTAAATCTGTGCTTTCATCTCTTTTGTCAGTTTTGGAAAATCTTAATCATTATATATTCAAATTTTGTTTCTGCCTTATTCTTGTACACCTCTCCTCATGGGACTCAAATTGTACTTTTTTTTAGACCGCTTTATTTTCTTACATTCTTTTCTTTGTTCACATCTTTTTTCTCTCTGTGCATTATTCCAAGTTCTTTATTGGTCTGTCTCCCAGTTTTATTAATTCTCTGTATGGTTGTGTATAATCTGCTATTAAGAGCTTGAACTCTTAATTATGTTTCGGTTTTCAATTCTAGATGATTCTTTTGTTTCTACTTTATTGTACTTTCTTATTCACTGGTGAAATTCTCTATCTTGTCATTTATTTATATTTTTTAACATATTAATCACAGTTATTTCAAGGTCCATATCTGTTAACTCTATTATCAAGATCTCCGAGGGTCTATTTCTATTGTTTTTGTTGTTGAATTTGGTAAATTCTTGTCTTTTTGAATGTTTAATTAGTTTGATTGAATGCCAGGCATTATGCGTTAAACATTGAAGAAATATTTTGAAGCTTTGGATAACGTTATCTTCCTCTAAATCTTCTTTAGAGGAAGATTTGTTTCTGGTAGGCAGTGAGGGTAGGTTCTAGTCAGGGTTTGAGCTAATTTGAAACTGGGCTTTGGTCTTCATGATATTTTATTTTTTTCTGGTTTACCTTTACTACTAGAGTTTGGCCATTAAGTGATCCCATTAAGTGATAGCCATTAAGTGATCTAGTGTAGTACTAGATTCCTCCCTGGGTTTCTCTTTTTAAATAGAACCAGACTTTAATTTTTGACTCCTAACCATAAGAGACTATCAAAACCTTTCTCAGCTTCTTAGCTTTAAGCTGTGGCTTTCTCCTCAATTCATCAGGCTTTTAACATTGCTTTTCAAAGTTACAAACACCTCGAGGAGAAAAACAATACCAAATGTTGTAATCACTGTGTTAGCTTTCACTTTTCCCTGGAATCTTAGACTTTCAAGGGCCACCTTGGTAGCCCTCAGATTCCCTCAAAAATTTTTTTTTTAATTTTAATTTTCTGTGAATTTGCCACTTATTCTTAGTAAGAAAGTGAGTATGAAGCCAGCAATTATGTCATGGCCAGGAGCAGACAAATTCCGAATGCTAGATTTTTACTTACATTAGGGCAAATTATGTGAACACTGTTTCTCCAGCAGCACATAGCATATTTGGCAAAAGAAAGGCACTTAGTAAATTCATTTTATGAATGACTAAGAAAATGACTAAGAAACAGAGCAGTAGCTTGTAGAACATTGTCCAAAGACCATTGGAGTGATTTCTCCATTGGAGATTTCTCCATGTCTCTTATTGGAGACCCTGTTGCCAGATGTGGAGAAGACTTAAAGTGGATTGTTGGAGAAATGCACTGTCAGAGTGAGTCGTCTCGGTTGTAGTACATAATTTAAGATGAGTCAATAATGTGAAAAAGAAAACGATCAAGATAAATAACTGCTCACTATATGCTCCATGTATAAAAAACCCATGTAGGGTTTTTTTTTTTTAATCATGAAGACTCCTGACTATTTTTCCATGGTTATGAGTGTTTTTCAATTTGCTCTTTGCTGTTTTTCCAGATAGAAGTTTTAGCTAATGATTATAATTGAGTAAGAAAGAATAGAGATGGGAATACCAAAAAAGCATTTAACACTTTCATGATTGCAAATTTAAAGCTGGTCCTTAAAAAACTTCAGATAGTAAAATATCTGATTGGACATGTGCAAATGATCTGCAAATATAGCAGAAGATAGCGCTGCAAATATAGCGCTTAGGAAAATACTGATAAGACATCACCAGAAAGATAAATTGAAGCTGTGAAAAGTCTGTTTTTAACAGCCAATTGGGTTTTAAAACCCTGTATTTATAAAATTTACTCATTTAAAATTATCATATTGCTTTGAGGACAGGGGTGGGAGAATGAGGAGCTGTTTTTGTTTTTGGCCATTCATTGTTCAACTACATGCAAGGCACTGTGGGAAATATCCTTCAGGAGCAAACTTACTCCTTTCTCCTGGTCCTTTAACATTGGGAAAAAAGCAGATCAGGTATATCAGCACCAATCAAAGCTGTTATTAATTTTTTAAAGATGGTTTAGAAAATCAATGACACTTGTGTTCTGCTCCGTTTTATCTTTAGAAATAGCCTGTGTTCTACCTGCACTGATGGGTGGCATACAGAGTCTTCCCCTCAAGAATTTCTACACAGTTGGCGAGAAGGTGACCTTGACTTGTTCAGGTGGCATGTCCTTAGAAGGTCCCTCGACCTTTCTCTGTGGCTCCAGCCTTAAGTGGAGTCCTGAGATGAAGAATGTCCAATGTGTGCAAAAAGGTGAGTCATTCCCTGCATCTGTGTAAGAACACCCACACTTAGGTGAACGAAGGTCTTGGCATCTTTCTCACGGCACTTTAGCACCAGCCCTATGTCCAATGAGAAGGAGCTCAGTTTGTAGTCTGGATAACAGACATTTTTTCATATGTACGGATAGATCATAGGATGCATTAAAAGTTAAGAATAGTCATGGTGATTCTGACACTTTCACCTTAAATCCTGTGTATGAATTTTTAGCTTTATATCTGTTATGATGCCAGGAAAATAAGGTATTTTTAAAAGCTGGTTTTTGTTTTCTTCCTGTTTGTTTGTTTGTTTTCCCTGTACTTTTGCTGAACATACACTTGATCTTATAATTTATACAAAATTCTGTATGTTTTCTTTCTGGGCTCTCAAAGAGTTTATTGGTATAATTGAAATAAAAAAATTTAATTGAAAATTTAAGACATTTAACACTGCAAAGCAAAAGTTACTGAAGGAAGGAACTGGTTCTTAATAGCAGAAATTCTGAAATCCACTGTATTGAACACCAAGCAAATTAAAGTGGTCTTTTAAGAACCTTAAGTAGGAAGGGATTTAGAAAGTCAAACTATTTCATTTTTAGGGATATTTGAGACGGGGTGGATTTGTTTTAAAAATGACCTCTTATTTCCTTTTTGTTTATATTTTTTACATAAATGGAAAATATTTATTTGTAACAATTGAAAACAAGAAAGGAGAAAAATGTACTTGCATGCTATTTTATATAATAGTCTTATATAATATTATTATTTTCTCTAATATATATTTTTAAATTCAATGATGAACTTTGTCTTTTAATAGTGCGGATAAAGTATTGAATTCTATGAGTGGTACTATTAGGTGAACTAGCTGTTTTACAACTAAAAGAGAGAGCACGCTGCAGGGAGCATGCCATTACTAATTGGTTGATATGGGTTGCAGTGTTAAATAAATGATTGAGCCTAGAATGGCAGAGGAAGTTCTCTGTGCCAGTCCTGATGTGCTCTTTAGCTGTCAAGGACATCACTGGAAGGCAGATATGCATACATATGAGTTTATTTGTGGTATTTAAAGTAGTGGACCTGCACCAATAATTTCAAACTTAAAGAGAACAAGGTACAGGTGATAAGGTTGCACTTTTGTTCCAATGAAATGATATACCTGTCTTTCCAAAATATATGCTTCAGTTGTTTCTCAGCATAATTTGGTATGAATTTTCTCCCACTCACTGGAAAATTCTATTAAAGTGGGTTTTAATTAAGGATGTTTTTTCAGACCTATACGTTTTTTTCTGAACACGTGGATAACATTAATCACTACTCTTAAAATAAGTTTATAACAAACAAAATCCCAGGTTTTTAAGCCTCCAAAGTTGTTTTAAATTTTGGGGTTTCAAAAATACCTTCAGTTTTGGTATTTAGTCTTATGTGAAGATATTTGGTTTTTAAAATAGCAAAGATGCTTACCCTAAGCGGATCTTAAAGGTGTATGTATTTGTTCAACCCATCTATGAAGACAACAGAGCTATATTCTTCTTAGATGCAGAAGCCCTTGGTTTAGGTAATTCTATAAATGACTTTTCACAAACAAAAAATAACTTTTCGAAAAAGAAATCTAAAACTTTAGCCTTATCAATGATGAGCAAATGCATTCCTAATCATAATTTAGAACTAATTTACTCTGCTTTATCACTAAACAGTAGCTTTGAGAAATCTAGAGCAGAGTTTCTCTCAACCCTGGCATTATTGATATAGGCTGGATTCTCTAGATTGTGGGGCCTGCCCTGTGCATTGTCAGAGGTTTAGTAGCATCTTAGGTTTCTACCCACCAGATGCCAGTAGCACCCTCCAGTTTTAGCAATAAAATACTTCTACACATGGCTAAATGTCCTCTAGGGGGTAAAAATGACTCTGGTTGAGAACCATCAATCTGGATAATATCATTTTTTAAAATTTTAAATTTTGGATTTATTTTATACCTACAGAAAAGTTGCAAAGATAGTTTCCATATACCCTTCACTCTACTTCCCCTAAGATTAATCTCAAGTTAATATAACTTGGTCAAAACTAAGAAATTAATATTGGCACAATATACTATTGACTAAACTAGAGACTTTATTAGTATATCATCAGTTTTTCCACTAATGTTCTTTTGTTCTAGGACCCAATTCAGAATATCACTGTACACTTAGGATAATACCATTTTTAAGAGCTGTATTTCAAGAAAGAGTTCCTGTTAAAGAGATTGTTGGATATGGCAGGCATGCTTCAGATGGCCACCATTTTCACAAGTTTATAAACTGTTCATGAGATTGCAATGTCAGTGTTTAAAGCACTTACACTTTCCAAAGTAAAGTATTCCATAGTTTGTGTAGTCATAAAAGCATACTTCTCATATAAACTGCTTTTAAAGATTCATAAAATAGGCATCTAGTTTTTGATGCAAAAGTATATTCTACTGTGTCCATTTTAGTGAAGCTGGCAAGAGGTGGAAATATTGGCTTGTTTTAGACTATTCATATCGTACTTATATATGGTGGAGGTAGTGACTATCATACTATGCTCTTGAAAGCTGGACCCTGATCTTTTGCTGTCGAAATTCAATGATGATTGACTTTTATCAGTTCGTAGAAAAGACAAAGGTAATGGAAGGAATCGTATTGGTGAAAGTACTTCTGGACATTCATTCACTGTTGAGGGGCGACCACTTGGACATTTATATGTAAGAAGTTATTAAAGATCTCCTTGAAATAGCAGGCAATTCTCTGTATATAGGTCAAGTTTTGTTTTTTGCTTCTGTATATGATGGTTTATAAACACCAGCTTCTTGAAAGGGTGGGGTCCTGCTCTACTAACCATGGATTCAGACAAACCTCGACTTAAATCCTGGCTTGGCCAATTGAGTAAATGTATGAACAAGCACCAGTTTCCTAAATTTTCTGTCAATTTCCTCATCTCCTAAATGGGCATTTGTTAGGGAGGATTACATATTTTAATGTATAGAAAGTTCATGGAAATTGTGAATGGTCAAGAAGAGGTAGCTATTATCAATGAAATTTTTAGTAGGGTGCTCCTAGGAACTCTCTTCCTGATTAAATGCTTTATAGTGCTTATTTTATTTTATTTTTTTGGTACAAACTTGTTGCAGTTGAGACATTACATGGTCTGGTACAACAATTAAAGTGATACCTTTAAAAATATGTTATTTACCATGAAGAAGCTCTTATTCTCTTAATGATTCATCTCCCTTATCCTTTTTCTTTTAGATGCTCCTTTGACACTGGCAGTACCGAAATGTCAGCGCTGGGAGAAACTTCAGAATTCAAGATGTGTTTGTAAAATGCCCTATGAATGTGGGTAAGCTCTGTCTTTGCTCACTTCTTTCAGTTTTATTTTACTCAAAATGACTGGGATGAGATCTTAGATATTAGTCTCTGTTAGATCGAGGGTATTGCTTACCATCAACATAATTAAGGATTTTTGTTGCATTTCAGCCTGGTCCATCTGCTGCCTGTTATTTGCCAGTGGCGTTAGGCAGTCAGTGTTCTAATCTGGCTAGTGAGTAAGGCTGAAGGACCACTTGAGCACTGCTTGTTCTCTATATTAAATGGAGCAAAATGTCAAGCTGTCACCTGAGGATTTAGAGCTTTAGACGATTAGGACTGAAATTACTTTGGGACATAAACTCTTAAGGCAGTACTGATAAAAAAGAGAATAGCTGCTTTGCTGATTATTGAGGTATCTTTAGATTTGCATTTTAAGAATGCCACTCAAGTCAAAATCACTCCATTGTAGGAAGATATCTGAAATAGTCACTAGATGTCTGTGTCATAGTCCTAGCAGGAAACAGATGGCACAACTAAATTAGGACAAGATGAGGTTTACTAGAGGGGCTATTTACAAAAGTGTGGGCGGGGTAAAGACAATCACAACCTACGGATCGGTACTTATCTCTGGATTGGTAACAGCTGGGCTTTGTATCCATGCCCAGGCTTGAAGGAGCTAGGAGAGAAGAATTTATGAAATCCTGGAGACCAAATGAGCCTAGTCGAGACCCTCATTTTAAAGACCTCAGACATCCCACAGGAGTGAACCAGGGGAATAAACACCCCAACTTCCCTCTCTTCCCTCTCTCTGGTTTCTTTCCTTGCTTTGCATTGGCAGAAACCCCCAGAAGAGGGGTCCATTGATATGACCTATACACCCTCGACCTCCCAGGCAGGATAGGGAAGGGTGAGCAGTGGATCTGGAGAGGCAAATGGGAGGTAATCCAGCCCCTGGATTAATTGATCATCTTCAATGTTAAGAATGAAAACATTAATTTACTGGTCATTTACTTGGCTTTCAATAATCTGGCCATCAAAGTTCACATCCAACTCCTTTCCCATCTATAGTGGGTGATATCAGATAATAAGTAACTTCTTGCGTGAAGGACACTATCACTTAATGCTGTAAATAGAAATGTTGGTCAGCCCAGATGCATTCTGAGATATTATTGTGACTCAGCTGTTATTCTCTATTAATTATTGTATACTTTGATTCACTTTCATCCTCTTTCCAGCTTCTCCAATTCATTTAGTTTATCTGCCACCTGTTAATGGATATGTGCGAGTTTTCATATCATTTCATAGTATCAGATACTAATAACAAGGCGGCACTGTAAGTTCTCTGCCCTTTCAGCTAGTCTGAGTAGTTCTGGTTAAGGTTTAAAGACATGGATTAAAAGACAGATAAAAGAATCTGCTTTTGTTATTTAAATTTAGCTCTTTACCAAAGGAGAAAATATTGATGGTAAATAAAATATGTGGATGTAGACTCTTCTTGATTCCCTATGATATGCAAAAAAATGCTTTGTTATTTAAGGTTTCAGTACAGTTGCATTTTCTTTTTCCACATCATTTAGAAATATGTTTTTGTTTTTATTAGTATTATTTCTAAATACTATCATTTTAGCATCAATGCTTAAGGGAAAAAGGTAAATTTTATGGAAATAATTCTAAATTATCTTGGAAGCATAGATACTTTTAAAAATAGCATAGAGAAAAGGGTGCACGGGTGGTTCAGTGGTAGAATGCTTGTCTTCTACGTAGGAGACCCAGGTTCGATTCCCAGATCATGCACCGCCCCCCCCCCCCACCAAATAGCATAGAAAAATGCAGTTTCATTTTTTCTTGATGATTCAGAGCTATGAACTGTTGAAAACATGAACTGCAGACATGACCCCTTGGGCCTGCAGGGCTGGGAGAAGCCAGTTCTTCCTGCAGTCAGTGGTCCCATTCGATTGCGAAATTTTTGAGCCTTTATTCTTTGCTGATTTTCTGTCTCTTTCCTTGTTGTCAGTCCACCAGCTGTCATTAGCAGACCTTGCCCTCTCTTCTTGTTCGCTGCATCTGCTCTGTTCTAGATGAAATGAGATTAAAACGAGATATCTGAGCATGTGAAAATTGTGAGCAAACAGAGTAAATATTTTCATTTTGAACATCTGAGAGCTGGGCCATAGAGTGAAGAGGATTTGAATTTCTGTTCCATCTTTTACTATGGATGATAACATCTGAGGCACTGAAATCAGAATCTCAGTTTTCGTGAGTCATTTTCCACTTTTAAGAATTGAAATCTTATAAAAAATATCATTTAAAAAATTCTTTTCAGATCCTCCTTGGACGTATGTGGTAGAGATGAAAGAAGCAAAAGAATTCTGCCTCTGACAGTTTGTAAGATGCGTGTTCTTGAATGTCAGGGTAGAAATTACACTCTAACTGATGCAGAAAGTTGTACTCTGCCAAGCTCAGCTGAGAAAGCTTGTGGTGCATGTCCACTCTGGGGAAAATGTGATGGTAAGGAGCATGCCATATCTGTAACTATAAGAATGCTAAAGTAACAGTACTGAGAGTTTAAAAAAATGCTTTTAAAAATTTTGTTGTGGTAACATATATATCTAAAACATAAAAGTTGCCATTCTAACCATTTTTAAATGTATAATTCTCTGCCATTAATTACATTTATAATGTTGTGCTACCATCCCCATCATTCATTACCAAAACTTTTCCACACTTCAAACAGAAACTCTCTACCCATTAAACAATAACTCCCCATTCCTCCTCCCTCTTCCCCACCCCAGCCCCTGGTCACCTCCAATATACTTTCTGTCTTGATGAATTTGTTTGTTTTAGATGTTTCATATAAGTGGAATCATAAAATATTTTCCCTTTTGTGTCTGACATTTCTCTTAGTATAATGGTTTCAGTGTTCATCCATGTTGCAGCATGTATCAGAAGTTCATTCCTTCTTATAGCTAAATGAAATTCCATACATATACATGTAACATTTTGTTCTCTTCATCTGTTGACAGACGCTTGGGTTGCTTCTACCTTTTAGCTATTGGGGAATAATACTGCTATGAACATTGGTGTTCAAGAATCTGTTTGGGTCTTTATTTTCAATTCTTTTGGTTATATAGCCAGGAATGGAATTGCCAAATCATATGGTAATTTTATGTTTAACTTTTTGAGGAGCTGTCAAATTGTTTTCCATAGTGGCAGCACCTTTTTACATTCCCATCAGCAATGCATGAGGATTCCAATCGTCATTCTTGCCAACACTTGTTACTTTTTAGTGAGTGTTTTACTTAGTACTTAGGCTTTTAAAAATGTAGTGTCTAGGGTGGTGCCATGGTGGCTCAGTGGCAGAATTCTCGCCTGCCATGCTGGAGACCTGGGTTCGATTCCTGGAACCTGCCCATGCAAGAAAATATATGTAGTATCTAGTGTAGCAGAGGACCAAAGCAGGTCCCTGAGGATGTCCAAGACTCAGCCTGTCCCTAAGAGAACAAGACAATGTCCATGATGCTCTCAGTGTTCTCCAAAATGTCTGTGATTCCCATTCTACCATCAAGATTTTTACTGTCCTTATATTGTCCATATTAAATATTTACCTTTATTTAAATAGTTATTTATCAAACCAAACAACATAATTTAATTTTAAAGGAAACTATATATCATTTCTTCAAAAGGAAAGCCAGTGTCATTGGCTTTCCAAAATTAGATGACTGTAAGAATAAATATAAAAGAAAGCAAAATGATGTTTTAGATTCTAGCCGGATCCTTCGGTTAGATGTTTCCTCGCTTGAGGAATGTTCTTTCTTTGTAATAAAGGGTTGGGGGGTGGGTGTTAAAAGCACACTAGTGCCAAACTAATACTTTCTACTACAGCTAATCAGAAGGATTTGAAGGGAATAGAGAAAGGAATTACTTTCTCATGTTGCGACTCAATATTTGCTGACACTGCGTCCAAGGGGCACTTAGAATGATCTCGAGTACTGCCAAGGACATGGCACACTTCCGATGCTTTGGGCTGTCTACAAAAGGCCAAGGGCTGGGTCACTGGCACCAAGTAACTGCCCTGGGTTCACCATCTGGAAATTCGGGAGCGTGACTCATAAGGTCTCTCTCTGCCAGCTTTTCCGGCCCTCCCTCTCCTGCCTTGTACCCGCTGGGCACCGTTCCCCTCATGCCTGTGGCAGCTGGAGCACTGGTAATGAAACGCATCACTCTAACCGCAGCTGGGTCTCTCCGGGTTGGCCAGTCACCATTGTTTGCAGTCTGACCTTGTTACTCTCCTTTTGGAGATGCCTGGCTGGTCAGTTCCAGCTGTACACACTCAGCGCACAGACTCCTTTACTCCCCCAAATCCTTTCTGGTTTGTTTTTATGGGATAGGGATAAGCCTTTTGCATCTTATGCCCTTGCTCTCAAAGCAATTTAGAATAATAATAATTCTCCATCCTCCCCTCCCCCTCTTCGTTCCCCTTCTTCCTCCTCCCTCCTCCTCTCTCCTATTTGCTGAGGTCTTCTCCTTTGGTCTGGAGGGTGAAGGATTACCCTCCATTTTGGGGGAGCGCAGTTGCAGTGGCACGTATGGGGAGAGGACCCGGGAGACCAAGACTTAGCGCCCTCTGTGGCACCAACCTCCAAGACTATTTATTGAGTGACACCAAAACGTCTCCATCTCTTTACTGCTTTTTCAAAGGATCATTTACTGTATCACCAGAGGGGGAGGGTTTTACTGCTCTCTAATCTCCAAATTGTTACTTTGGCGGAAATGTCATTGACTGTCCCCCATCGCCACCGTGTGCCGTTAAGCCTGTCGCTCTTATTTTTCCAGTCCAGAGCAACAAATGCGTCTGCCGAGAAGCATCGGAGTGTGAGGAAGAAGGGCTTGGCGTTTGCGTGCAAGTGAGCGGCAAGGAGCAGACAATGACTGAGTGTGAGGCTGGTGTCCTGCGGTGCCGAGGGCACAAGGTGTCCGTCACCCGCCTCACGCCCTGCTCTGCGGAGCCCCAGTAGGCTCCGGGGGTGCTCCTCGCCGCCTCCAAGCCTGCAGCCAACTGTTAAAGCATTTGCATAACCCGGTTCGTTAGACAACCTCTCCAGCACGGAGGCACATTCTTTCTCCTTCCACCCGTGTCCACTTCTCGCTCTGTTTGCAGCCCATGGGTATAAACACAATCTTCCATTTGCCCAAACCTGAAAAGCTGAATTCAGATTAGGCCCCATCCGTACCCTCCTCCTGTCTCTAATGTCAGTCAGGATGGAGACCTTTCATGTGTCTTTGTATGAACCAGCTGTGTGTTTTCCGAAACATTGCAAAGTTCTCTATACCTTAGATTTTTTCATCTGTAAATTAGAGGATTAGACTGGAGACAATCAAACGTACCATTCAGCCCTCTAATTCCATTAAGTATGACTGATCCAGCCCACGGGCCAGAAGACACTTCACAAATTGATTAGGGAAGAAGGAAGAGCACAATTGCCTGATTAGAGAGGCTGCTTCCCTGAATGAAAGGTAATACAAAGGAGGCCTTGAATAGAAAAAGACAGCTATAATTATCTCCTCCAGAGCAGTAATCTCACAATTCACCTTATCGAATCAAGCACCACATGTAGGGGTTCCAGGTCCTATTCTTATCAGGAGATTGAAATGTCAGAGCAGAATTCATCCTGCCGTGGTCACGGGCTGCCGTCGGCATTTTTGTCTGAGAACGAGTAGAAATCTCTTCTTTGGGGCTTTCTTTTGTATGGGTCAAACACAAGCCCAGCAATTTGCCTTTTACTATTATTACTACTTTTTAAAGGAAGCATCAGGTCATGTCCAAGCCGTTGAGTGGTTGCGAATTTGAGAGAACAATTCTCCCTAGTGTGGACATATTCCTAAATTGTTCAGGTGGTATACAGGTAGATTAGTTTGAAGCGTTGGCCTCCTATTTACCACTTATTCATCTTTTATTAAAGCAAAAAAAGCAGCTGTGGGAGGTGAAATGAGAGGGTTTCAATGGAATTTAATGTACTTTTATATACAAATATATCTGTATTTTTCTGATACTGATGAGTACTTTTCAAAGAAATTTTAGTTAAAAATGGCAATGATTAAAATACTGATTGTCACAAGACACTATTCTTTGGAATGTTTTTGATTTGTACTGTGTTTAATTTTAGAGAATCTGTACGTGGGGAATTATTAATATGTTCTTGTCCGAAGTTTTATGTCTGCTCCAGATTCCGCTTTTTATACCAAAATGTCCCTTGAGGAAAGTTTTACATATATGCGAAAGTTACAAGGAGAAAGGTTTAAACTGAAGGAAAAGAATAACAAGGAGTTGAACAAATAATTTCTTTGGGAGGAAATACCCCAATATCCTTTAAATAATTTCTCTTCATAAGTGAGAATTAGATTTGTAATATTTATGCACCTGTCTCCTCCTCCAATTAATGTAGAGGATATGGTCACCTTATCAGATGTCCTAGGAGAATGAAGTCTGAAAAAAAGAAACTAACAGATTTGACAACTAAAAGGTTTAAGAAAGCAGTTTCAGCAGTTAGTGAAGGAGAAGTAAAGGATTAATGAGTGGTTGGTGGAGAGAGAGGGAGCAGTGAGTGCAGTTGTAGAGAGATGCTCTCTTGAAATGCTGATTTTTGTGCTTTTTTTTTCCTTTTCTGAACATTCATGTACTTGACCTTTCCTCTTGTCAGACAATATACTCACATCGTCTATGGGAGAATTAGGATTGTTACTGCAGGTCTGCAAGGAGAATATAACTTTCAACTTTAATTTTTTTTTAAATGTCTTTAATCTTCCCAAATAAATTCATAGATATCTAAAGAAAAGACTTTGAGGAAAACTGGAAGTATGATTTATGCCATAAAAATAGGTTAGCATGAGAGTCGAGGGAGTATGAGAATTCCCCCTGCCTGTCCCTCCTTACTCACTCAGAACAGGTGAGGCTTATCTGGGCTAGATGGGACATAGCCTTAGAAGAGAAGGCAGGAAGCAGTGCTGAGATTAAAGTTGTCTGGCTCTGTTGGTAGGGGTGGGGTGGGCGGTAGGCAAAGGGAGGGAGGGGATTGGCTAGCACATTAACTAGCATTGGCTTCAGGGAGCTACCTGGGAGCCAAGTCAAGTCTCACAGACAATCACTCCCATTTAAGTGGGCCTGCAAGACACCTGGGCAGAGAGACTGCCTTTTCAGGTCCTCTGCTTGCGTTTGGGAGGGCCTTCTTCTGACACCCACACATTTCCTAATAATTGATCAGCAGAAGTACTGCTCATCAATGTCCTGAGATTGATTAAGCCACATCAAAACCTTCCTGCCCCCACCAACAATCCAGGATACTTATAACCCCCAAGAAACAGAGGGAGGATTTCTGACATTCAAGGGATATGGTGGAGGTGTGGAACAGCAAGTAGGACTATTTTACTAATGACCCCTTGGACTCTTCCTGGGTATTTGGCAACTAGTCAGGTAACTGGTTAAGGTGAGGGCTTCCCCTCACAGCCAGGGAGACCATGGCCAATCTCACTTCCACGTGGGACTTGTAGCTTCTGTGTCCAGTTGATGTGTAGCTGTCCAGGGCTCCAGATTCTGGGCTTTCCTAGCATTCCTTGAAACAGCTGGTATATAAGCTCATTATGTACGCTTTTGGTTAAGGTAAGTATTATTGATTCCCATAGTTTATCCTTTATTCTATATTTTATTTTATTTCTGTTCCTACCCACGTTTCTTATGCCTGCATACTCACACATATACACACTCACCCTAGGCGTTTGAATTACTTGTGGGACTAACACAAAAGCTAGGGTAAGGTACTACATACTTTGAATACAAGAGGAAATAGGTGTTCAGGTGTATCCACTTCTTTTTCCCTGGTTACTGAGCAAGCACTCACTGCCCAATGCACACACAAACCAATAGCATGACATCAGGATTTTTAGAAAAGAAAGAACTTCAATGCAAGGTCAACCAGAATGGAGATAGGAGGCCAGGCTCAAATCCATCTCCCTGATCTGAGAGTTAAGGGCGATTTCATAGGAATGAGAGGTGAGAGGTGGGAACAGAGGTGGAGAGTTTTGACTTGCATTGTCCAATTGGTTAATTATAGAGCTGTCTATACGTGGCTGAGTGGATTTTAGGCTGGATCTTCCTTACAGAAGGGCCGTTCACATTTGATTTGCTTCTGATGTCTCCCTGTCCTCACATTCTTGGTTCCAAGGGAAGCGACCTCTGTTTCTGGTGTCTCAAAGATTGTCTGAGGGTCAGGAGTCAGTGTTTTCTGCGCATGCTCAGGTTCTATGATCTTCAGTTAAACAAGCTCAGAAGAAAAGTTTATTGGAACAGAGGATATCTTCACAAACTGGTTTTTCCTGCCTGTGGTTTTACCCTCTCTGAGGTGGGAGGGTGGGAGGGAGAGAGGGAGGGAGGAAGTCGAGGGGGTGGAGAGAAAGAGAGAGAGAGAGAGAGAGAGAGAGAGAATATTGACTGTTCTATGCAGGGGTTTTGGCAGAAGTGAGGAGCCACATTAGTCCTGGTACATACCAGTCCACTGGGATATTTCTTCCTTAATGGACTAGTTAAAGTGTATTCAATGCTTGTGCTAGAAATGGAATGACCTGTTTTCTTTTCAGAACACTGAGCCAGAAAGCAATCTCAGTAGGAAGTCATTTCCATTAATATCTGAAAAGCCAGAGAGGGTTATGCATGCCTTTCAATTGCCTTGGTCTTTCAGGCAATTCACACATTTGGGGACAAGAAAGCTGATGGCAGGATAGGAAGCCCTGCTGTGATAACGAAAGCATCTACAATTTGTCTTTTTATTTATTCCTATAGGCTCTGAAGCAAGGCTCCAGACTTTCACTCCAAGCATTAATCACTTAGGGAAATTTGCCTTTTCAACCATGGGTTAACAGGACCAGATAGAAAGACTACAGCTGTTTCAGAAGGGGTGGGGTGGAGGTGAAGAGGTGGACAGGAGAAGAAAGAACATTAAAATGTTCTTTTTGACTCAGACTGAGGACAATTTCCTGTGAAAGGACAAACAAAGAGCTGCTCTGTTATCACAGTTATTTCCCTGCGTTCCTCTAAGAGGAGACTTACACTGAATACCAGGGGAGGGGCCTTAGATATGTAACAGATCAATGGTACCCAAGACAGAGAAGCATTGG
This sequence comes from Myrmecophaga tridactyla, assembly GCA_004026745.1. Taxonomy (NCBI): domain Eukaryota; kingdom Metazoa; phylum Chordata; class Mammalia; order Pilosa; family Myrmecophagidae; genus Myrmecophaga; species Myrmecophaga tridactyla. The sequence goes on along the minus strand of PVIY010021419.1, from coordinate 22,850 downwards.
CTGAAAGAATGCAGCATATGTATTGCCAATTAAGAGCTCAATAAATAATAATTGGCTGACCAAGTCGCCTGGGAACACAGAAAAATCAAAGGAATTTTCTGCAATAGTGAAATGGAATTTTCTTACCGAAGAAAAGCTTTGACATCCTGGAGAGAAAGTAATTAACACAAAAAGCTCAGGATTGGCATACTACCATGCTATATGCAACCTAAGTATGAGTTATGACGATGTTTAGTAAGAGGCCACAATTGAAATCTTGGTCCAGAAACTCTTCTTTGCACAGACACTGAGGGCAAAGAGGAACTCCTGAAGTCAGGTGTGATGAAAAACTATGAACAGGCCTGCTAATTGGGTGGTTGTGGTCCTTTAGGGCTAACTAGATTTGATATGGGGACAATGAACCTTCCAGAATATCTTGAGTCTCTGATAGTACATATTATCGAGCGATTGGCTCTTTAGCATAGAGTAATGCACAGGTTAATTAAATGTGAGAGAGAAAATCATCTTTGACATCTGATCCCAACCCGCCTCTATGCTGGTATATTAAGGTTCTCCAGGAAAACAGAATCAACAGGAAAACAGAATCAACGTGTAAATGTTATGAGATTTATTATAGGAATTGACTCATGTGGCTGTGGGTATTGGCAATTCCCAGTTCCGTAGGGCAGGCCACAAGTTGAGAACTCCCATGAGAGTTTCTATGAATTCCCTAAGAGAAGCTGGCTGACTGAAGTAAAGATAGAAATTCTTCCTTCTAATTTCTGAAATCATCAGCTCTCCCTTTACGCCCTTCAATTGATTGGATAAAGTATTTATCATTGTTGAAGGCAATTTCCTTGATTGATCAACTGACTAATAATTTAAATCCATAAAATATCCTCACAGTAATAATCAGGCCAGTGCTTGCTTGACCAAACAAATGGACCCCATCATCTAGCCATGCTGGCACAAGAGCTTAGCCATCGCAGCTGGGGAGGAAGGGACTTTGTCTTATGTGGTTCTATAGCCCCCAGTGCCGAGAACACTGACTGCATATGCTCATTAAAATGCCCATTTGCAGTCACTTGTCTATAGTCACATAGCTAATTAGTGAAAGTCCTAGCCCTGGAAGTGCATCTCCTGCCTCCCAGAGTCATGCTTATCTTATTTCACCATACTACTGCCCCCTTTACCTTCTGTAGATCTGCAGATGGTATGTTTGAGGCAGAGTTTAGTGAGCTGTGTAGGGTTTGTTTCTTGCCATATCTGCAGGGCTGGTGTTCTTAAATGCCAGCATGGACTTAAATATGTATACCTTTTCTTTTGTGGTATGGGAGGTAAGTCTCACCTAATTCTCTTCCTTCTTTATTTTGAATAGAGAGAGGGAGGATCTCTTCTCACTGTTATTGCAGTGGATTGATTGAGGAGGAGGAAGCCCACTGTTGAGAACTGCAGTAGGAAATGAGGCAGAGGACTTAAGGAGGAAGCTTAGAAATTCCAAAGATCTAAACAATATTAGCCAATCAGCCTAGGAGAGTTGGTACCAACTTAACAAGAGACTGCCGCCCCTGCCTCTAACAGTGGAAGTGGCCAGAGCTGGCAGTCACCTTGAATACAGACTGGGAATTGTGATCCCACAGTGAACTTTCTCCTTTTGTTGGAGGAGAGGAAACAGTAACTGCTGTGATTTATTGGTCAAGCCTGTTTCTTCATTCAGTGGTTTGTGATCTTACCTCAAGTTTGCTCACTTGGCAAGTGAGGCAAAAGGATCAAATTAAATTTATAAAGCCTGATGTAGTCTCATAAATTGCCCCCTTGGCAATTTTGGCAAGCAAGGCCAAAAGATCACATTGAACTGATAAAACCTGATGTATGCTCTCTAGGGTCTCTGGGGAGACATTTTTCTCTCATACTATAATGGCAGTTCTTCAAGGGTGTAATACAGGTCCAGAGAAGGAGCACTGTAACTCAGTCTTAGGATGTGGAATGCAAAGACCTGAATGCAGGCAAAGAGGTAAGTTAATAATTAGAGCTAAAACTTATATGGTGCTTAGCCCAGCCCAGGCCCAGCTGTGAGCGCTTTACCTATATTAACTCATTTAATCAGCACAACACTCTGATTAACACTACAACTAGCCTTTTTTTTTTTTTTTTTAATATTTTACATATTTTATATTATTGTGTATTTTTACCCTACAGAAAGATGCAGAATTGAAGTGATTTATCAGAAAATTCAAGGCCCAGAAGCAACTTAATTTCAATCATGTATGGAATTAACAGAGCAAGGATTATTTTCTTTTTATTAAATTTTAGATGGTGCAGAACAACACATTATATTTTAAAATACACCTCAACTGCTTGATTCCAACAATTCATTCTGGAACCCTGGTTTCCACCTGACACCACGATGTACTACCTTATTCCATGCCCTCCTTTGCTTAATACTTTTCATTTGTTTCTGTGAAAGGAAGTGAAGGCAAAAACACTGAAATAATATTGTAAATATGAAATGGAGGAAATGACATAAGAAATATGTTATTTTGCATGATTGTGCAAAAATAAAGTGAAATACAAAACTTACAAATCAGAAAAGAAAGCGAAAGACAGAATCAAAGAGAGCCACACGCAAAGAGATGTGCAAAATGGGGATGGGGGAAATGGATATAGTGATTTGCCCTTTCAGAATTTAACCATTAATCCATTCTTCTGCACCAGTTTAAAATTTTACCTTTATCATTTTTTTAATTGTATAGTATAACATACATACAAAGAAAAGGAATAAAAAGGCGATAGTTTTCAAAGCACTCTTCAGCAAGTAGTTACAGGACAGATCCCAGAGTTTGTCATGGGCTACCATACGATCCTCTCAGATTTTTTTCCTTCTAAGCTGCTACAGACTATAAGAGGCTAGAATGTTTAAATATTTTTTATCATCATAATAGACTTTTTTCCTTCTTTTTTTGTGAACAATAACATATACAAAAACCAAACCAAACCAAACCATACATTTCCAAGCACAGTGCCACAATTACTTGTAGAACATATTTCAGAGTTTGATGTGGGTTACAATTTCACAAATTTTAGGTTTTTACTTCCAGCTGCTCTAAGATACTGGAGACTAAAAGAGAAATCAATTTAATGATTCAGCATTCATATTCATTTGTTAAATCCTATCTCCACTGTATAACTGCACCATCACCTTTGATCTTTCTATCCCTCTCTTTAGGGGTGTCTAGGCTACGGTTATTCTAAATTTTTTCATTTTGGAATGGTCTATCAATAATATGGGTTAGTGAGATGGAACTATCTGATGTTCTGGAGAGGTTGGGCCCTCTAGAGTTCAGGATTTATCTGGATCAGGGACCCATCTGGAGGTTGTAGGTTTCAGGAAAATTACTCTAGTGCATGGAGCCCTTGTGGGATCTTATATATTGCCCTAGGTGTTCTTTTGGATTGGCTGGAATGGTCCTGGTTGAGGGTTGGCTGGTTATGATAGGTAGCAAGGTCTAACTGAAGCTTGCACAAGAGCAACCTCCAGTACTCTATTTGAACTCTCTCTGCCACTGATGCTTCATTAGTTACACTTCTTTCCCCCCTTTTGGTCAGGATGGTATGGTTGATCCTACATTAGCAGTTCTGGATTCATCCCTGGGAGTCATTTCCCACATCGCCAGGGAGACTTTCACCCCTGGATGTCATGTCCCATGTAGGGGGAAGGGCAATGATTTCACTTGCAGAGTTGGGCTTACAGAGAGTGAGGCCACATCTCATCAACAATAGAGGTCCTCCAGAAGTAACTCTTAGGCATGCATATAGGTAGTCTAAGCTTCTTTGTTACCTACATAAGCATCAGAAGAATAAGCTTCAGGATCAAGGGCATGGCCTATTGACAATTCCTTGATGGTAAGGTTTAATAGTTCCATATTCTTTCTCTCATCCCTCAAGGGACTTTGCCAATACTTTTAGATTATCTGCTTAATATATCCTAGGATATATCCAGGCATTCCAACAATCTATACAGGATTAAAGGACCTCTTTCTTATTCTGTGCTCCCTGTGTTTCAATTGTTCAAATGAGCTATACAGATAGGTTGAGTTAGATTACGTGCTACAGAAAATTTCAGTTCTAGACCAAACAAACCTTTCTTCCTTTGGTATCAAAGAGTTTGTGTGGTTCTAAAATATAGACACTTTCTTCCTTACCCCTGTGTTCTGAATTACTTTAACCCCAACCTGATCGACATCATTCTTTTTTGTAAATACCAGGTTTATATATGTATGTATATCAACCTCTTGAAATCCAGAAATAATAATCACCACTCCGGACTTAATGTGTCTGCTCTAAAAGTTTACAATCTAGGCCACTATTTTCTTATAAGCATTTTCTAAAGGTGACCATACCATAGTTGTTGCTTTGTTCCTGGCTTATTTTCCCTCACCAAATATTCTATATGTTCATTCACATCGTTGCATGCCTCATCATTTTGTTCCTTTTTGCAGCAACACAACCTTCATTCATAAGTATACACCATCGTTTACCAATCTACTTCTCAGTCACTGCATCCTTCAGCCACCTGCTTTCATCAGGCATCATGTATAGTGTCCAAAGTCCACAGTCCATCAACATTCTCAATTTTAGATAATTTCATTGTTCCCACGAGAAAGAAAACCAATAAACACACCCTCGCCAAATAGGAAATCTAAACCTCCTCTTAACTCTTGTCCCTCCCCTCCCCATTATTTACCTCAGCTGTTGCTGTGGTAGTGCTGATGGTTTCCTTTTGAACATAGCCTATAGTATGCAGTAACAGTTTTCTCCCTGTACCCTGGATTTAAGCCCTCTTTGTACAAGAATCATATCTTTGAAGTAATTCTTGCAAGAACAAATTCATATTTCTAGTGTTAATCAGTGGGACATGTAGGTCCATACAAACTCTTTCAATCCTGCTCATATTCAATATGGTAATATTACTTATAGAGCCACTAGTAAACCACCTTCACTTCTATCTATTCCCTTATATTACAGTTAAACCTCATTAGCTAACGGTCCACCCATCTCTAGCTTCTATGTATTTCTAAGTCCTCTATATTCTATATTGTAAGCCTCTGATTTTACCTTCATGCTGGTCATAAAAGTGGAATCATACAGTTATCTCTCTTTTTGTGTTGGGCTTATTTCACTCAGCATTATGTCCTCCAGGCTCATCCATCTTGTCGTGTGCTTCAGGATGTCATTTTGTCTTACTGCTGCATAATATTCCATCATATATATATATATATATATATATATATATATATATATATATATATATATATATATATATATATATACCACATTTTTTGTTGATCCACTCATCTATTGATGGGCACTTGGTTTGTTTCCATCTTTTGGTGATTGTGAATAATTCTGCTATGAAGATCGGTGTGCAAATGTCTGTTTGTGCAATTGCTCTCAGCTCTTCTGGGTATATACCAAGTAGTGCTATTGCTGGGTCATAGGGCAATTTGATATTTAGTTTTCTAAGGAACTACCAGTCTTTCATACTGGCTGCACCACTATACATTCCCACCAGCATAAGTGCATAAGTGTCCCAATTTCTCCACATCCTCTCCAACATTTATAGCTTCCTGTTTGTTTAACAGCAGCCATTTTTATAGGTGTGAGGTGGTATCTCATTGTAGTCTTGATCTGCATTTCCCTTATAGCTAATGAAAATGAACATCTCTTCATATGCTTTTGAGCCATCTGTATTTGCTCTTCAGAAAAATGCCTATTCATATCTTTAGCCCATTTTATAATTGGGTTGTTTATTCTTTTGTTGTTGATTTGTTTGATTTCTCTGTATATACAGGAAATGAAAGCTTTGTCTGATATGTGATTTCTTAATATTTTCTCCCATGGAGTTGGCTGCCTCTTCACCTTATTGTCAAAATCTTTTGAGGTGCAGAAGCATTTGATTTTGAGGTGTTCCTATTTATCTGTTTTTTCTTTTGTTGCTTATGCTTTGGGTGTAAAGTTTAGGAAGCTACCTCCTATTACTAGGTCTTGAATATGTTTCCTTATATTTTCTTCTAAAAGTTTTATGGTGCTAGTTCTTATATTTAGGATTTTTGATCCACTTAGAGTTAATTTTTGTGTAGGGGGTAAAATATGGGTCCTCTTTCATTCTTTTGGCTATTGATATCCAGTTCTTCCATGCCCAATTATTAAAAAGACTATTTTGTCCCAGTTCAGAGGATTTGGGGGCCTTTCAAAAATCAATTGACCATAGATTTGGTGGTCTATTCCTGCACACTTGATTTGATTCCATTGGTCAATGCTTCTGTCTTTGTGCCAGTACCATGCTGTTTTGACACTGTGGCTTTATAATAGCTTTTAAAGTCAGGGAGTGTTAATCCTCCCACTTCATTCTTCTTTTTTAGGATGTTTTTAGCTATTCCGGGTCTCTTTCCCTTCCAGATGGATTTAGTAATTAGCTTTTCCAAGTTTTCACAGTATGTTGTTGGAATTTTGATTGGTGCTGTGTTGAACCTGTAGATTACTTTGGGGAGAACTGACAAATTATTAACTATATTTAGCCTTCCTATCCATGAGCAGGAAATGTCTTTCCACCTACTTAGATCTCCTTTGCTTTCTTTTAGCAGTGTTATGTAGTTTCCTGTGTATAAATCCTTTACATCCCTAGTTAAATTCACTCCTAAGAACTTGATTCTTTTAGTTGCTATTTTGAATGGAATTTTTTTCCTTAACTGACTCCTCAGCTAGGTCATCACTTGTGTATAGAAACATTACTGATTTTTGCACATTAACTTTATATCCCATCACTTTGCTGAATTTTTTTATTAGCTCAAGTAACTTTACCATAGATGTCTCAGGATCTTCCAAGTATAATATCATGTCATCTGCAAATAATAAGAGTTTTACTTCTTCCTTTCCAATTTAGATGCCTTTCATTTCTTTGTCCTGCCTGATTGCTCTAGCTAGAACTTCTAGCACAATGTTGAATAATAGTGGTGACAGTTGGCATCATTGTCTCTTTCCTAATGTTAGGGGGAAAGCTTTCAGTTGCTGTCCATTGAGTACTGTCTTGGTTATTGGTTTGTCATATATTCTCTTTGTCATATTAAGGTAGTTACCTTTGATTCCTATCTTTTGGAGTGTTTTTATCAGAAAAAGATTTTGAATTTTGTTGAATGCTTTTTCAGCATCGATTGAGATAATCATGTGATTTTTCCCTTTTGATTTGTTAATGTGCTGTATTACATTAATTGATTCTCTTGTGTTGAACCATCCTTGCATTCACGACTGAAACTTGGTTGTGGTGCACAATTCTTTTAATGTGTTGTTGGATTCAATTTGCTAATATTTTGTTGAGAAGTTTTCCATCTATGTTCATTAGGAGACTGGCCTGTAGTTTTCCTTTCATATAGCATCCTTACCCGGTTTTGGTATTAAAATTATATTAGCTTCATAAAATGAATTAGAAAGAGTTCCTTTTTCCTCAATTTTTTTTTGAAATGTTTAAGCAGGATTGGTGTTAGTTCTTTTTGGAATGTTTGATAAAATTCCCCTGTAAAGCCATCTGGTCCTGGCCTTTTCTTTGTAGGAAGATTTTTGATAACTGATTGAATCTCTTTCCTTGTGATTGGTTTGTTCAGATCTTCTATTTCTTCCTGAGTCAGTGTAGCTTGTTCATGTTTTTCCAGAAATTTGTCTATTTCATCTAAGTTGTCTAGTTTGTTGGCATATAGTTGTTCATAGTATCCTCTTATGATTTATTTCTTCAGGGTCTGTGGTTATGCAGCCCTTCTCATTTCTGATTTTGTTTACTTGCATCTTCTCTTTCTTTTCTTTTTTGTCAGTCTTGCTAGTGGCCCATCAAGTCTATTGATTTTCTGAAAGAACCAACTTTTGGTTTTATTGATTTTTTCTATTGATCTTTTGTTCTCCCATTCATTTATTTCTGCTTTAATCTTTGTTATTTCTCTTCTTCTTTTGCTTTGGGGTTAGTTTGTTGTTCTTTTTCAAGTTCCTCCAGGTGTGCTGTTAAGGCCTCGATTTTTGTTCTTTTTCTTAGTGTGTTTTTTTAAAAATAGGCATTTAGAGCAATACATTTCCATCTCAGCACAGGCTTTGCTGCATCCCATAAGTTCTGTTAAGATGTGTTCTCATTTTCATTCTTGTTCAGATAGCTACTGAATTCTCTAGCAACTTCTTCTTTGATCCACTGGTTGTTTAAGAGTGTGCTATTTAATCTCCATATATTTGTTAATGTTCTCTTTCTTTGGTGGTCATTGAGATCCAGCTTCATCCCATTGTGATCAAAGAAAGTCCTTTGAATAATTTCAATGTTTTTAAATTTATAAAGATTGTTTTGTGCCCCAGCATATGATCTATCCTGGAGAATGTTCCATGAGCACTGGAGAAGAATGTATATCCTGGTGTTTTGGGGAGAATGGCCTATATATATGTCTGTTAGGTCTAATTCATTTATCAAGTTATTTAACTTCTTTATTTCCTTGTTGATCTTCTGTCTGGTTGTTCTATCTATGGAGGAGAGTGGTGTACAGAAGTCTCCTACTATTATTTTGGAAATATCTGTTGCTTCCTTCAGTTTTGCCAATGTCTGTCTCATGTACTTTGGAGCTCCTTAATTGGAGTATAAACATTTATGATTGTTATATCTTCTTGTTGAATTGAGTCTTTAATTAGTATACAGTGCCCTTCTTTGTCTCTTATGATGTCTTTACATCTAATGTTTATTTTTCTGACATTAGGGTTCTTATTCCTGCTTTCTGTTGTTTACTACTTGCATGGAAAAGCTTTTTCCATCCTTTCACTTTCAATCCATTTGTATCCTTGTGTCTAAGATGAGTCTCTTGTAAGCAGCATATAGCTGGGTTATATTTCTTAATCCATTCTGCTAATCTGTATCATTTAATTGGTAAATTTAGTTTGCCAACATTCAAAGTTATTACTGAAAAGGCATTTCTTAAATCCACCATCTTATCTTTTTTATTTTGTCAGATCTATATATTATTTTCCTTTTCATCCTGTAAATTACCCTTACTGGTATTGTTCAATTCTGTGCCCTCCTCCAGACCTCCCTGTCCTTTTTTTTTTCAGCTGGCAGAACTCCTTTTAGTATTTCTTGTAGGGCTGGTTTCTTGCTGATGAATTCTTTCAGGACATGTTTGTCTGTGAAAACTTTAATCTCTCCCTCAGTTTTGAAGGGCAATTTGGCTGGGTACAGAATTGTTGGCTGGAAGTCTTTCTCTTTCAGGATCTTAAATATATCATACCACTGCCTTCTTGCCTCCATGGTGCTAGTTGAGTAGTCTGAACTGAGTTTTATGTGATTTCCTTTGTATGTAGTAGATTGTTTTTCTCTTTCCGCTTTCAGAGTTTTCTGCTTCTCTTCAACATTTGACAGACTGATTAGTATGTGTCTTGGGGAAGGCCTATTTGGATTTATTCTGTCTGGAGTTCATTGAGCTTCTTTGACTTGTATGTTTATGTCCTTTATAAGGGTTAGGAAGTTTCTATCCATTATATCCTCAACTACTCTTCCTAGTCCTTTACTCCTCTCTTCTCCTTCTGGGACACCAGTGATTCTTATATTTGTGCACTTTGTTTTGTCTATCATTTCCTTGAATTCCAATTCACATTTTTCCACCTTTTCTGCCATTTGCTGTTTTGAGTCTTCACAGTCAGTTATCCTATCCTCCATCTCACTTATTCTTTCTTTTGTCTCTTCAAATCTGGGGTTGTGGCCTCTCTATTTTGATCAACAGAGTCTTTAATTTCTGTGATGTCTGCTATTTTTCTATTTATTCTTTAAAATTCCTCTGTATGCTCTTCCACTGTCTTCTTGATCTGCTTTATATCATTTCCCATCCCACTTATTTATTAAGTACAGTTATATGAACACCTTTGATTAGTTGTTCCAATGTCTGTGTCTTCTCTGGTGCTTTAATTTGGTCATTAGGCCTGGCTCTATCTGTCTACATTGTGACATACTTAGTGATCTTCTGTAGTTTTTGTTGCATGTAAGTATTTTGATTGATTTACTTTGGGAGTTGATTTCTTTCAGTAGTCTAAGAGCTTTAGTTTGTGGGGTGGATGTGCTGCAGGGAGTAGGGTACAAGGCACGGCACAACTGGGTGGTGATTCATTTCATGGCAGGTATTGGTGCAGGTTGGGGATTTTACTCTGATGCTTGTGAGCCTGGGTGCCCACTGGCTGGAGAGGATGTATCTGTGCAGTTGTACCATTCTGAGGGGCATAACCCTGGTGTGCACTGGTCTAGGGTATGGGGTCCTTCAAGCACATGCATAGAGCAGTGGTAGTGGGTCTGTGTTATGCCTTCACTTCACACTTCACTTGGGGGCAGATGTGACCTGGCTGTACAAGTCAACACTTTCTCAGAGCTGGGAAGTATGACTGAGGGTTGTGCATATGTGCAGTTCTAGGACTGCCACAAACTGAAGCTCCTACAGCTGAAGGATGTGATTGGGGACCCATGTGCATGCGCAGGTCTAGGAGTGCCATAAACTGTTGTGCAGAGCTCAGGAGGGGGTGGGGCAAGGCTGTGTTACCCAATGGATTGGGAGGCAGGGGTAGCCAGGGTTTGGAGGATAGCACCCGTAGCCTTTATGCACTGGCAATAGCCTGCAGGGAACAGTGAGGGGAAGGTCATGCTCAGGAAGGGTGCAGGAGAAGTGAGTTGGGCTGCACTAACCAATTTTACCAAATTTTCTGCCACTTGAAAACAAGGGTCACCTTTCTTCCAGTTTGCAATGACACATTCATTATTTCTGTCTGAAATCTCATCAGAGGTATCTTATGGTCCACATTTCTATCAACAGTTTCTGCATCTTAGGCCTTCTATCAAGCTTTTCACACCTCTTCCAGAATCTTCCCCTTATTCATTTAAAAAGCTGTTCCAACATGTTTGGCATTTGCAAACTGTAGCACCCCACTTCTGGTACCAAAAATCTGTCCCAGTTTTTTTTAAAGCTTCCAGAATGCAATATATCAGAAATGAAATGGAGTACAAAAAGGGAATTTATTGAGTTGCAAGTTTACAAATAAAATGTCCAAACTAAGGCATCCAGAAAAAGATAGCCTGATTCAAGAAAGGCCAATGGATCTGGAACACCTCTGTCAACTGGGAAGGCATATGGTGATGTCTGCTAGCTTTCTTTCCAGGCTTCTGGTTTCAAAGGACTTCCCTGGGGGCATTTTCCTTCTATATTTCCAAAGGTCTTTGGCTGTGTGGGCACTGTTGGCTCTGAAGCTTTTTCGAAAATGATCCCCTCTTAATGGGCTCCAGTAAGTGTCCCCACCTTGAGTGGGTGGAGACACATCTCCATGGAAACCACCTAATCAAAAGGTACTACCCACAATTGGCTAGGTCACATCTCCATGGAAACAATAAAAAAGATCCCATCCAGCAATATTGAATGAGGGTTAATAACATGGCTTTCCTGGGGTACACAACAGTTTCAAACTGGCATACATACTAAGGATGTCCTATAGTTCTGGGAGTGTCTCAACCCAGAATCTATTAATACTCATTACCCCATGTTCTGAAACTGCTGCACCACATGGTAACTACCAGTCACATGTGGCTATTAAAATTGAAAGCAATGAAAATTAGATAAAGAAAAAATATAATTCCTCCTATGCATTAGCTCCATTAGCTGATTACCACTGTGACTGGTGTCTACTATACTGGTAAGTGTGGAGATGGAAATTTCCGTCATCGCAGAAAATTTTGTTGGACAGTGTTGATCTAAAAAGTCATTTGACTTATAATAACCTGCAAAAAGATGCCAACTAATTCTACAAGCCTTACCTTCTTTTTCTTGCTTTTTTTGCATGTTATATCTGGGAATAACTTCACTCTATTAAGAATATAATGAAAGTCACCATCTGGAAAATGTCCATAAGAAGTTTTCCACAGAAATTTGCATATAGTTTTGGTGGGATCATGGACCCTTTGTGTAATAGTTACATACTGGTGCACTAATAAATTACCTCAAAAACTTAGGGTCTTAAATCAACACAGATTCATTACCTCACACAGTTCTGTAGTTCAAGAATCTAGAAGTAGCTTAGCTTGGTATTCCGTCTCAGGGACTCTCATTAAGTTGCATTAGCATTGCCAGATTGGCAAATAAAAATACAAGGTATTTAACTAAATTTGAATTTTAGGTAAACAGTAAAATACTTTTTTTTTTAAAGTAAAGTACATCCCACACAATAGTTGGGACATAGTTATACTAAAAAAAATTAATGTTTATCTGAAATACAAATTTAACTGGGCAAACTGTATTTTAGCTCCTAACCCTATAGTCAATGGGTTAACTTGACTGATCTGAAGGGTGAACAGGCTCATGGATCCATACCCAAGATGGTCATCTACATGCCTAGCAAGTTAGAGCTGATTGTTAGCAGGGGGCATTAGGTCTTTCCTCAAGGCTTTCTTTATAAGGCTGTTTGAGTGTCCTTTTGACATGGCAGCTGGCTTCCCCCAGAGCGAATGACTTGAAAATGCAATATATTTAATGACCTTGTCTTGGAAGTCATGCACCTTCATTTCTCCAATATTTTATTGGTTGCACAGGTCAGCCCTATTTGAGCATGAATACCAGGAAGCAAGAACCTATTTAAGCATGAGTACCAGGGGCTGCTTTAACAAAGTGCCACAAACCAGGTGGCTTAAAACAACAGAAGCTTATTATTTCATGGTTCTGGCAGCTAGAAGGTCCGAATGACAGTGTTAGCAGGGCCATGCTCCCTCTGAAGTCCATGGGGGTCTGGTGGTGCCTTGCTGGCAATCAGTGGCATTCACTGGCCTGTGGCATAATTCAATCTCTTTCTCCATCACCTGGTTATCTTCTCTATGTCCAAATTTTCCCTCTTTAAAAAATCAGCAGCTGTATTGGATTAGGGCCTACCCTAACTGTAGGCATTCAACAGATATTTGTTAAATGAATGACTAAATGGATTCCTGACCAATGATTTCTGACCTAAAACATTTCTTTGGTTCCTAGAAGGTTTTGTAGAAACAATAGGAGTTTGGGGAGGAAGCAATTAGAATATAAGTATTAGGAATACTTACATTAGGAAAAGTATTAGGAAAAGTATAAGGGACTTTCTAAAGGCATATGTCAATTTAATGTGCTGCTAATGAATACTCATGACAGTTTTACTGTTGAAGGAGTGCCAGGCTCTGTGTTATAAACTTTCTTATGCACATAATATCATGGATGTAACATTTCAAGTATGCATTGTGAAAAAGTAAAGAGTTGTAAGATCTAGAGCACATGGAATCTAAGGGAAGGACCCATTGTGGGTTAAAATTAGAAAACAGGACATGAGATTTAATAGAAGTTCAGAAAGGGTCTTTGGTAGAAAAGCACCTGGCATAGTCTCAACACATAAATTACAATGTGGGAGAGAGCAGACAGCTTAAAGTTTATCACAAGATTGCATTTTAGAAAGAGAAGAGTGTGGGTAGTAATTCAAAATTGACAAATATATTAGAGGAAATGACTATATGTGGAAAAGAGCAGTGGCCCACTTAGTGGTAGCAAAATTGTTTCAGATTCCGTCATTTTTCGATAACTGTTGGGATTTAAGTTTCGCAAGGAAAGGAGCTAACCTGTCCCAAGCCATGAAGCTGTCACCTCTCGTGTCACAGGTTATTCCTGAAGAGAATTTGTGGGATTTGTGTTTTATTAGTGGAAGCCAACAAGGAAATTTTGGAAAGTAAGGAATTTACCACCCATTCAAGATCACCATCCTAGGTGCCAACTCTTTCCTCAAGATGCTACAAGTTTGTGAGTTATTAGGATAAGACAGGGAATCATTCATAGAAAAAGCTTAGCAGTTTATTTCCTGGTGATTTACAGAGGGGTACCTGTCTCTTTACATCTTCTCAGGAGGGTCTGCAAGGCAGTTTCAGCTGCTCTCTGCACACTAATACAGGGGTCTTGCCGTAGTGCTTGGAGCCCTGAAATGGAAAGAATAGCCAAGTTCAGTGAATAAAGAAAGCTGAGTCCCACAGCAAAGATAACCCAAGCAAAGGCCCAACCTAGGAAGCCACATTGTGAGGCTCACTATTGAGCCTCATTTCTGTGTGAGGCTAGGAACCTGATACTCACATTTTATCCCAAAAGGCAGGATTTGGAGCTACTGGCTAAGAAATAATTTTAACCTTGAAATACAGGAAGAGAAGGCCCTGACCCTATGATCAGTAGATTCATAGGCAATAGAAAATTGTAGTCTGTTGAGAATGATACCTGCAAGGGGTGGAAGTGGAAGTTGTTTTAGAGTCTGGAGAAATGCCAGTATTTAGGAAGTGTCAGAGGCAATGACTGGATACTAAGTGTTTTCAATGTCTGGGCTACTATGGAACTTAGAGCAGCCAAAGTTACTCTTTTTTCTACAAAAATAACAATGGACTGAGTAGAAACGAGAGTTGGTACTTACGGGTCATCAGTTGTTCTTTGTCTAATAGCTCCACATATTGGTTGGTCAAATTGAGAACAATGGCATCTAAAGACAGTAGGAAAAAAGTTACTGATTTCATTATTGGGCAAAAGGTCATGAAGATAAATGGTCTCATCAGCAAATGAGCAAACCACAAGGATTCCCCAGAGGATGATGCGAGGTCAACCTCTATCGGATCTTGAGCACCATGCTTCACAGTGGTCCCTCACTTACCAAAATGCACTTGGGAAAGCTCCTCCGGGGAGGGGGTGGGGTGGGGGTGGGGGTTGCAGTTGTTGCTGCATTTCAAAGGTATATAAGATATGATCTCTGTCTTCAAAATGTTTACAGTGTAGTGGGGGTGGGAAAGAGTGGTTCATATGTATAATCTGATAACAAATCCTTAATCTACTCTTAAAGGTGGCCAAGGGAGTGAGCCTTTATACCGTGGGATGGGTTAGTTGGAACAAGCTTTGGGATAAGAGTTAGAATTTCATAATAATCCAAGATTCACTTCCTCTCTTATTTTATAGATTAGACAGAGAGGTAACACAGAGAAGTTAAGTGACTTGTTCAGAATCACAGAGCCAAGGTCTGCTGGCTGCCACGTCAGCCCTCTTTCTAATTGTGTCGTGTTGCTACTAAAGCTCTTAGTTTGAATTGACCTTTGGGGGCTAAGTATGGTTTGTGCAAAGGGATGATGAAAAGGAAGGCATTTAGACAAGGGCAGTAGGCTTGGAGCAGAATGTTGGAGACCCGAAGCAGCCTGGAGGAGCCAGTAAGAAGAATGGTTTGTTTGGAAGAGAGTGACTGCTAGTCATAGAGTCAAAGAGGTCATAACTTTCCCTTTGCAACATAAATTCAGTTCCTTTGAGGGAAGATGAAAGACAAAAAATACATTCCTTCCTGGCCTTTTGATTTTTGTCCCTGTCATACTTGTGCTCACATTGCCACATCGGGGAACCTTTCCATCAAAGCAAATCTAGCTGGGGAAGAGAGAACAGAACTGTGCAGGGCACACAGATGTGACCTCACCTGTGAGCTTGATGGCGGCACTCCTGATCATCTCCCAGCTGCTGCTGAAGAAGGTAAAAGAGTGCGTGTGGAGGATCCACAGAATTTCCTGGTTTTTCTTTGCCTGGAGGAGACGTGTATTAGGGAAAGGGCAACTGGAAAGTGACACTTCATGCAACTCAGCATCCTACATGTCCTCAGACTGGAACTCGAAAGGCTAGTCAACACTCGCAGAGCCATTAATTATTCTATTGGAAGATGTCTTATAGCTTTTATCACTCAATTAGTGACTTAAATTTAATCAGAAAGGCACTGGGGGGGCGGGGCCAAAGGACTAATCAACAGCTGAGTTACAGGAACATGGGATTTCAGTCAGGACTTGGGAAAGGAGCAGAGAGAAATGTGGCAAGATGTCAGGAATCATTGCCATTTGTCCAGGACAGTTCTAGCTCTGGCCAGGGATGTCCTGCTATGTTGTTTGTCCTTTTGGGATTCTCCTGGACTCATTTTCTCCCTTTCTTTCTTGGAGGCAGCATCTACTGGATACTCACCAGCTTTACACAGAATTGCCTATAGAAATCTCTAGCCCTTGGTAGGTCCTGGCCATCAAATAGGTGGTTTACCACCCCATAGAGTTCATGGAGTCCCAGAAAAGGAATGCAGACAATCAGCACATCACGGCAAGCCTAGAAAACAGAGTTCTCAACATCACAGTCTATAATGCTAGGATCTCCATTCCAGAAGGGAAGAAATGCAGAAGAGACTTGGGAAAGAGGAGCAGTGAAAGCCAGTGGTGTGAAGGGCCCTTATAGTCAGTACTGGCACCTTCTTAGTTTTAAGGCTGGAAGGACAAGCCCAGAAAGAGAGGGCAAGAGAGAATCAGAATTGGAAGAGTGGATTTCAGGTTCAGTTAAAAGGGGCGACTTCAGATCTGGCCTCTCATTCCAGCCAGACTGGGCTTGCCAGCACGTCTCTGCTATGGGGAAGAGTAGGAGTGGGGATAGGGTTCTGTGCTGGGCCACTTACAGAACCAATCTTGGGATTGAGATCCCAGAGGTGGAGAAGGAATGAAATCATGCTCTTTTTTATTTCTTCTGCAAAGAAAATCTTCCACCTTCTTCCTGTTAGCGATGCCAGATTCTCAAATAAAAGGATGGCAGTCAGTCTCACGTCATCCTGTTCCTGTGGCGGCAAGTGCATCTTGTGGGTGAGTTTCCCCTCACAGCCCAGTCCCCCTCCACTGCCTGCTGCCCCCCTACCCTCCCTCCACAAAGGAAGGTTGGAACAGAGGCCTGAGTGCCTTCTGGTCACAGCCCGCCTGTGTTGCAAGAACTCTCTTCCTTTCCCAGCAGCTCTCCCCCACCACACTAAGAGTATAAATAATTGCAGGTTTGGGGTTTAAGTGATACTGTACAGCTGGAGGCTAATTTCTGCCTTTGAGTGGCTATCGGGAAAGTGTGACCACAGGAATGATAAACAGGGGGTGTTGCCAACAGAAGGCCAGGGGCAGTTCCTGCTTGTGTCTCAATATCTACAAATAATGTCTCACACTAATTAGCCTGGTTGCATAACTGGCCTAGAGTTATGGCCTGTAATTGAAATTTCCCAAGGCCTAGGCAATTTCTCCAAGCCCCCAAGTACTTTCTACTAAAGGGACTGCAGGCAGCTCAGGAATTTGCCTCTTGTGTCCCAGAGAGAAGTTAAACAAATAAGTGGCTAGTTCAACTCTTGAGCCTGTGGAGATTTGGAACTTCTTCACTTGTTGTCCAGGATGGTAGCACAATGATATTAGGATACAAAAGGTGAGGTGGTGAGGGAAGTTGTCCTTCAGTTATCTCATATTTGGCTGATATGGTTCAGAGTTCAAAGGATATATATGAGGTTACAAATTCAAGTAGATGAATTTCCCCAAAGTTTTTTATTTTTTTTTATTTTTTAGGCCTAGAAAAAGCAGTTTAAAGTATTCATATTTAAGCAGAGAGGTAAAGGGAAAAGTACTCCTAAATATCAGAATATTATTTTGATAAACAGCAAAAAGCATTACCAGGAACGGAAGGGGAAGAAGATGGAGGAATAAATTTTGATGGCAAATAAAAGGCATAAGAACATGGCACATAAATGAAAATGTCATACAAAGGAAATTAGTACAAATATTTCAGAAGTGTTAAAGATTACTTGTTGGGAAAAGGTCACAAAAGTTAAATGTGACCTTGTATGAGGGAAATGGAAGAAGAAATGCATTCTTTAAATATACCAGGGATAAAGTCAGGATATGTTTTTAAACAGTCTCTTTTTTACAAAAAGAAACCAAACTTGTAACAAAGTACCAAAAAGATAGAGAAATGTTTACTTAAAAAAAAAAACCACCAAAATATTTAGTTTTCCAAAATCAATGAACTAATGATAGATCTAGGAAGAATTATCCAATTGGGATGGTGAAAAAGCAGAAGAAAAAGTGGTAAAAATGTTGCGGGGGATGGAAGAGATATTAGAGAACATGAAGTTCAATGTCTTTATTTTGAGATGAGAAAATGCAGGCACAAAGAAGAAAATGATTGCTCTGAAGGACCGCATGGGAAATGCTAGCACACGGGGACTGCAGGTATATTTTCCATTGTACCAATTCATCAAAATTTTGCCATATATTTTGAGAATTCCAAGAAAGTACGAAAACATTTGAAAAAAACAAATGAAAGGAAAAACTAGAGGTCATATAGAATTATATGCTTTATTTAAAAATATAGGGTTAAAATACCATAAAATATAGTTAACATATCTTGCAGAAAGATAACATTCCTGGAAAACAAATGGCATCATTACTAAGACTTGACAAACTTCTATGAAAATGTGGTGTGGGCTTGGTAGTTATTATGAATGGGAAACAGCTAATCTTCTAACAGCAAGATTTTAGATTTTTTTTTCCTTATGCAATAACACTGAGAAACATTACCTGGACTACAAAACTCTTAGATGAATTTGGGATTTACTTGTGGCTCAGATCCAGGAGGATTATTAGCATTGGATCAGCAACAACCCAGGGAAATCTATTTGGTAGGATTCTGTAGGAATGACTTCAGCCCTTTGTTGTTAAAGATTGTCATCAATTATCTTCATAATGAAAATAAAAACCATCTTGTTATTTTTACAGAACTAAATTGGGGAGGGGCCAGTAAGCATTTTTGAGGATGACATGACAGTTAAAGGGATTTTGACAAACTGGAGAATGAGGGAAACAGGCAGAAGGTTGTTTTCAAAGGCCAGGATTAGGCTAGTGCTTAAAAAAGGAAAATTTTTAAAAGGTGAGGGCAGTGCGACAGTGGCTCAGTGACAGAATTCTCGCCTGCTATGCTGGAGACCCGGGTTCAATTTCCGGTGCCTGCCCATGCGAAAAAACAAAACAAAACAGAATATATTCAGGTAGTGCGATGGTGGCTCAATGACAGAGTTCTTGCCTGCCATGCCGGAGACCCGGGTTCAATTTCTGGTGCCTGCCCATGCAAAAAAAACTGAACAAACAAACAAACAAACAAAAAACGTGAAACGAGGATTTGTGGGCAAAGCTCCATATGACTGTGGGCATATGTTGCAGACTAAAATCCAGAGGTCAAAGTGGTTATTAAATTGCCAAAGAAGAAAGGGCAAAATCAACAAAAATACACTGGAGTAACTAAAGAGAAAAACACTGGGCTTGAGAGATAAATTTTCTTTACATTATATTCAATATTACTCAGATCTTATCAAGAGGTGCTCAGTCACCAGCCTGTAAAATATTTAAAGAGATGAAAAATTTGGTTTAGGAGTAATAATGAATGAAATGAAGACTTTTTAGTCTGAAGACTAGAAGGTAAATAGGTCATTTCATACAGCTCAATGCTTATGAAGGATGCTTCTAAAGGAAGCAACTAGCAGTTTTACATCTTCTCTGACAATAAAATGTGAGGAATCAGTTTAGATCACAAAATAATTGACTTCAGCTTAACATGAAATAGAATTTAACATTGGTAGCAGTGAAGAAACCAAAAATAAATGGTAAAATCTGGAAGGACTTTACCTTCCTGCCCAGGTATCACTGACTGATCTCTTTTAAAATTAGGGCTAATGACTAGATCAAGAGTTGACAAACTTTTCCCATAAAGGGTCAGACAGTAAATAATTTAGACTTTGTGGGCCATATGTTCTCTGTAGCAACTACTCAACACTGCTCATGTAGCAGTCATAGACAGAATGTAAATGAATGAGTGCAGTTGTCACAATAAAACTTTATTTAAAAAAAAAAAAGGCTGTGGGCCAGATTTGGCCTGTAGGCTGTAGTTTGCTAACTCTTCAACTCGATGAAAATTACAAGTGTTAAAGTGGTTAAGATAGGGTTGGGAGAGACATAGAATTTATTCAGGCCCTAGTCCTGCACGAAGTACTATAATAATTTGGATTTCTCCCAAAGCAAGGGTTTAGTGAATATTTTATTTGGAAGGTGAGTCCAGGAAGCATGTCGGGTAGATGGCAATGAGATAGAGAAAGAAGGGAAGGTAATGAGTGAGTTACCCTTATGGGCAAGTACAGCTCAATTCTTTGGAAATGAGGAAGCTGGAGTATTTATCTACAAACTCTCATTCCTAATTGTGTGAGGCTCCTTCTCACCTCTCCTGAAACCCCTTCCTAGGCAAATCATGACCTTCAGGCTTGAAGACACCTTCAGACAGGAAGACACAGGAAGTCAACAGCCAAGTACAGGGACTATCTGCAGGTGACCTTTGGGGCAGGCCATGCAGGTGGGACACTGACATTGTCTGCTCGGAGCACTACCTTGAACCTCTTTCTGTCTACTCACTTCTTCTGGGGAGGGAAGATTTCCAAGCAGGCTCACTTACGTCTTCAAAGAAGGTTCTTGTTTGCAGGACTATTTCTTTGAAGTAGAAGCTCACATCTCGGTCTGTGAGCAGCTCCAGGATCTGTTTCAGAGCCTTCAAGCTTTCACAGACGACTTCAGTGCGGGCCAGGTGATACAGGCCTCTGATGATAGATTCTAACATTATCTGCTTATGCTTCTTTACCTATATTGAAATAAGGCATCTTAATCATGAAAATTGTTCTAATGTGTATCTGGAAAAGGTTAGGAGTTCCCTAACCAGGATATTGAATTCTATTAAGGGCACATACACTTCAAATCAAGAACCACCATTTCAGCCAATTTATTTGCATTTTCAATTCCTATGCAACTGCTGGGTGTGGTTAGTAAGGAATTATTTTGAAATTCTTCTTAAATAAACCCTTTTACCTTGTGAGGGGCTCCAGAAGCGGTATTACCAAGCCCTCGAATGGCCATTTGCCTCAGAATGGCGTTGGTGTCCCAGGCACTCTGATCCATCAAGATCAGCACATCGCGAAGATTCCCGTGCTTCCAAAGGATTGGTTCCTTCATAAGCTGAAATCAACACATTCCTCCCCCTTAGTTAAGGGAGTGTGGCCTTTGTTAACCAAAGATAAGGGCAAGGTCCAGGTGTTTGTGGAACAGCGGAGGAAGCCCTTGGGGGAATGAGCAAATCTGGCAGAAACTAAACTCTAGATGTGAGCAGCCCATGGGTCAAGGGTATATGGGAATGCCAACCACAAGCGAACCACAAAACAATAAGAGATGCTTCTCATTCAGATGGGCAGATAGGACAGGGAAACAGGAATTTCTGATGATGTTTCTTCTCTAGATTGCCTGGGATAACTTATATATCCCAGAGCTTGGAGGGACAGTAATATGCTTGTTTTGTCTAACTCAGATCTATTTTCTGCCCTTCTCCACTCTTCATTTGGGAGGCTGAGAGGAGAGTGAGGTTGGGGTACTTCTTTCTTTTCTTGCTTAGGTACCATATCCCTTGCAGTACTGGGTTCCTCCACTACTAAAACTTCTCTGAGTGGTCTCTGCTCCAAGTTTCTAGCTCTCTTTGAGTTCCTGACTCTGAAAGAAATAGCCCCAGGGGACTGACTGAGCCTGCTGTGATGGCTGCTATCCCTTGCCTCAGAAAAGAATGCAGTGCCAGTTATCCGGTAGTTCTCCGAGGAAGAGGTGAGAGATGAGAATAGTTGCTCCATGATGTCCAGTATGACTCCATGTTGCCACACTGCCATGCTCCTAGAAAATGCAAGGCTCCATTTTTAGGAGAGACTTTTTTCCTAAACATCTGGGGCAGTCTTAGTCTACCTGTCCTTCTTTGAACAATGCATTCTCTAAAAACAAGTCCTCAATGACTATATGGTATGTGAATAGATCTCAATAAAATTGCATTTAAAAAAAGAAAAAAAAAGGAATGCTCAAGAAAGAGAACCAAGATTTCAATTTTGAATTAACATCCCAGTGGTTTATTTAAATGTAGTTTATCTAAGGCTGTTTGTTTATATTACTTTTTGATTGGGGAAGAGGGTGACTTTTGGGATGACCCTACCATCCCTTCCAACTTCCTTTTGTTCTTTCTTCCTTGATTATTTTCCTTAGATCATAAGCCCAAGGTGTGTCAGTTACTGTCAGTGAGGTGCCTATACTGTAGTTTTACTCTTTGTTTCTGGTTTTCTCTTGGTATCTAGTTCTAGAAGGTCTGTGCATTACCTGGCCAGTGCACATACTCCTGTGTGGTGGGTGCTAGGGCTGCTGAGTAGAGACCATAAGTTGTCCCCCTCATCAGATTCTTTCGCCAGGCCTTCTCTCATGGCTTGGGCCTGCACACATTTCAGAGTTGCAGTTGACAGCCTGAAAGAGACAGACAACATCACAATACAGGGAATTACGAATCCCCAAGTTCACTCTTTCTGCTCCCTCCCACCCCCCCGCCACCATGCCCCACAATCTTGGATGATGGATGTTGTGCCAGTAACAGCAGAGGCAGCCTGAGCCTCGTACTTCAGTTTTGGGGCCAAAGGGGACATTCAGAATAACTTGAATCAGTAAATAATGCCACAAAATCTTG
The DNA here is from genome assembly GCA_004026745.1 of Myrmecophaga tridactyla. Lineage (NCBI taxonomy): Eukaryota > Metazoa > Chordata > Mammalia > Pilosa > Myrmecophagidae > Myrmecophaga > Myrmecophaga tridactyla. Next base: position 405 of record PVIY010021419.1, on the reverse strand, counting down.
TCAAACTCCTATGAAAAAATAAAGCCCTCAAGATGGACAATATCAAATACCCTATTTCATTAAGTCTAAAACACATGTTTTCATGCTTTGGTATCTCTGAAATCAGGATGTATCTTGTAATGGATGGTGTGGTACAATTATTGTTGGCCAGATGGTACATGCACAAGATTTGGGTATAGTTATTTATATTATTGTCATTTTAATAAAGTTATATGCATTGTTAGAACTACGTATGTTGAATTTGATTGCTGTTTAAAATTTCTTTAAAGAATTACACTATGATTTGACATTGGGATGGAAAGTTATGCAAAAGGGCTGGGATAGATAAAAATCTATCCCTGATGATCCTAAGAGAGCTCTTTTGATATATATGAAATACAAATTTACAGTTATAAGAAACATTGA